>SNQJ01S0090630.1:45959-65920 GCA_010110895.2 Picea sitchensis
TTAATACATAAATGATAATAATTAACCATGTATTGATAAAAAAGACTAAAGCTATTTAAATCAATGCATAATCAATTATTCAAAGAATATGAAGATATTATATGAAAATAAAACAATTTTACTCACAAGACAAAAGCCATTAAGCAACCTGGAATTCCATATTCGTCTTTGAAAATACTCGTCCATTCTCCCAAAGACTCCATCCATCCATTATTCCATATCCCCGAGCCTTATCAATACATGCTATGATGATTCAAACGATGGGCATGGTGTTTAATCAAAACGCATGTGAGGAGTTTTGTGAAACCCGAGGCCATGCTAAGGAGTAATGTTATCCTGTACATTGTATGCTAGCTTGGCATTGATTACATGCTATGACCAAAGTACTCTGAAAACATAGTGCGTGCATCATAGATTGATTGCAAAGTTAGGTGAGTTTACAAAAATCGAATAGTCAAAGGTTTCATGAAAGAAATATGATTTTTTTTTTTAAATCAAACCAAAATCAATACATAAAAAATCGAATATCAAATGGAGGGGGTCTTTCGTTCAAACAACCATAAATCTCTTAGGCATGCTTAGAATCGAAACGGTCACAAACAAGGAGAGAAACATGCTCATAGCAAGAAATCACAATTCTGCAATAAACCATATGCTTTCAATGAAATTTTAAAACAAAATAGTAACGATAGTTGCGAGTTTTCATGCTTTCAGTCATGAAAACGAAGCATGAATAGATGATAGGTAAAATGTGACAATTTACAACTGTCGTTTAGAGAAACACTCATAAAGAGTAATAAAATTTCATAGACTTTGTGTAGGCAGCTTATAACAATAATGATCACATCATGGCTGCCAACAGAAAAACAATGAGATCAGTCGAAAATATTTTCATGTTTAGGGAGTCTGAAAAGAGCTTAGATGAATCTCCAATAAGGTCATTTTTTTGTAAATTTAGTCTTTAGAATCCGAAAACAGGGTAAACCAAACATCAAAATACTCCCTTTCTAATCCTTTTAATGAGTGTGAAAGGAAACAAGTCAACTTGGAAATCTTTTCATGTTTAGGGAGTTTGAAAAGAGCTTAAAGGAAACTCCAAAGAATTCCATTTTTTATAGCTTCTACGAGTTCGAAAAAGTGATAAAAGTATACTTGGTAACCTATTCTCATGTATTTGTGAGAATTAGAAGAACAAGGACTAAGATTGGTTGTGTATATTCCATTTTTTATCAAGCTTGCAACATAGAATGAAATGTTCTCTAAGGTAGTTTCATTTTTACACAAGCTTGAAACAAAGAAAAACTATGCTTGGGGATGGTTTCATTTTTTCATGAGCTTGAAACAAAAGTAAATTGTGCTCAATTAATGACCCATGGATAGTTGTTACTTTACCCCCATCTTGAGAAGCTAGTGGATCAACTCTAGAATGATGATCAAATACCGAAGACATGCCCCACAATGTTCATTTCATCCATCGAATTTTCTCTTATCACCAATTTCTATGCCTAATAGTCTCCTGGTTACTAATAGAAAAATGTTCACCAGAGAGGGAGGAATAAAGAGGATCAAATGACCCAGGTGGATGAAATCAAGGTTTAGGTACATTTTCTAATGAAAGACTCAACTTAATGGGAGAGGCGAATGATTCATTTTTTAACGAGCTTAACATAGAAATATAACTATGCTTATACCGTCTGGGTTTGATTCCCAGACCTCTGTTTCATTTTTTAAGGATCTTTCCACAAAGAAGAAAAACTATGCTCGTAACTCTTTACTTCATTTTTTTATTAGATTGACACAAAAAAGAGAACTATGCTCATAACCTATTCTTGATCATGGCTTCCAAGAGGAAAATGCTCTGGAAGGAATTCATGTGAAGGGACCTACATCTATCAATTCTTCTAGGAGAGCATCATTGTATGGAAGAGTAATTCTCTAGAAGGAATAGATGTCGAGGGTTTCAATAGGGGTAACGAGATCAAGCTATAATATCCCTATTGAAGATATCACCATGTCCACTACTGGATCTAAGTCACAATAATCTGAGCATATTGTGAGCGGATCTTTATCATCCAAATATGAACACATGGAACACATTTCCACATAACTAACCTATGGAGGGGGAGAAGCCACTTGAACATAAGGACGATTTAGGGAAGGTGGGTGGCTGGTGGTCAAATCAATACCAACAAATGAAATCTGATCGAAAGTCACAATTTTTCCATTATGAGGTAAATATACCACTCGAAAGAGAGTGGACATGATAGATTTCATGGCATAGACATAATCTCTCCCAAGGAGAAAAGTAAAATCCAAGGGGTCACAAACTAACATAACAACAATATAGACAATTTTCCCTCCTAAAGTGATAGGAAACCATAGAAGGATCCCTAAAGGTTCAGTGATTTGTTTGTTAAAATCTAATAGATTCTAGGTGACTGACACAAGTTGAGGAAAACCTAAAGCTTTCCAATCAATTGAGGATAAAATATTAAAGGAAGAACCTTCGTCCACAATAGTCTGAGGAACATCCCTATCGCAAACTTAAACAATGATTTCAAAAGGGACATAGGAAGGAAGATGAGGTCTAGTTATCCCCTTCCAATAAAACATAATGGCCTCACTACTTGGAGGGTGTTCCAAAATAAAAGGAGAAATTCCCCCTTGTACAGAAGAATCAGTATTAACAAGAAAAACATAATCGATGTTGACTTCACTCTCTAATAGGTGAGTGGGATCAACCGATGATGGGATACAATCGACCACTTGGAAAAACTCACTCTCTAAGGGGAGAGTGGGATCGACCGATGATGGACTCGGGTCAACCAATTTAATTTCAATATTCAAGGGAAGAGTGGGATCAACCGATGAGGGAACTGGTTCAACCACTTTAACTTCACTCTTCAAAGGAATATTGGGACCGTCTAATGCAGAAACTAGATCGACCACTTTATAAGCCAGTGGTGGGTCGAGAGAAGGATTATGATAAGCAGTTGAATTTGTGGTTAGGAAACAATCATTTCTTCCAACAATGTCAAGGCTTAATACATATAAGGGAAAATGTGAGTTTGATGACTACCTTCACATAACCTACAAGGAAACTTAACTTTAATTTTCTTTTCCCCAAATTTACTTTCAATAGTTGATGGTTTTTCACCAGCATGGCCTGCAGAGGCTGATGACACGGGTTGCTTTGAACTCATGGGCCACACTTCTAAAACATTTGGAATACCATGGAAATCCTTAAGAATGTGGTTACCCTTAAAAATCCTACAAGGTAATTTCGACTTGTGAGTTGTCATGGTAGGCTTGTGAGCCTCATTAATATTACCATCCTGATTGACAGTAACTGGTCTATTTCTTCCAACATGTCGTACAATATTTGGAAGTTTGGCCCCTTTCTTATTTTTATTCTTCTTAATATTCCTTTTCTTCTTCTTCTTATCCACATGGTTACCAGCTTTAAATCCTTCACTAGGCGAGCCAGAAGAAATGGAAGAAGATGCAATTGATGAAGAAGGAGAAGGGTCAACATGAGATGGATGTTCTTGGGGTGAGGGGCTTGCATTGGAAGGACAAGGAGCACTCAATATTAGTGGAGTGGAAAACAACCACACCGGTAAATCGCTAGTGAGTCCGAGAAGATTCAATGTGGCAATATAAGGAGGACCAACGTTTCCAAAAGAAGGAAAAATGAAAGGTTCCCAGAGAAAAGGGTTTCCTTCGTTCATAGTTCCATGAATTGATGCCATATATCTAGAGTCAATTTAAGGTCTACTAGGGAAAAAAACAACAGACACTAAAAAATCAAGGAAGACAACATACAAACAAAACCCTTCTCACAATGAAACCACTAGTTGGTGAGGAAATCCAATGTCGTAGGATCAATATGAAAAGGGGATGAGATAGGGTGGGTAGAAAAGCTATGTTGGTGACCTTCTTAACAGAATTACACCTTGGTGCAAGTTCCCACATGACACAACCGTGGGTTACCCTCCAAGGCACCTGAGTGAGTTTGACCAACATATGTTATAGTTACAACAAAGACTTTTCCCTTCGTCGTCACATGTGAATGAACCATAAATATTATGGTCGCTAAGTTTACCAGTTACAACAAAAAAACCATGGGGAAAAAATAAAAAATATGATATACATGCAATGGAAGGGACATTTAAGATGAAAAATCCCCTTGAGAGGTTTCTCTGACCGAGGTGTGAACCTCCAAAGTGATCCCCAAGTGTCTTTCGACACTGTTTGTAATACATGCAGACCACTCCACCAAGACCAATGACGCAGGGTTATTTACTCCACTGGTTCCATTATGACCTCATGATTGAACCTTGTGTGAGAAGGGATCCCTAGGAAAATGATGTGGGAAATGGATTTCTCTCCCTAACCTAGGATTATATGTTTGTTTGATAGATTTGGAGATTTATCCTCACTGCCTATTCTAAATCTCTACACTTAATCTAATGTAGGTTTGTAGATCCCTAGAAAGAAAACTTTCTAGATAGGTTTTAATTAGTGCTAATTTTATGGATTTTGTTTACTCAGGGGTATGTAGGTCAAATTGATTATGTTTGGACTCGAATCTTAAAACCTTGTGTTGAGCACTCAACACACCCTAAAATACTTTGCAAAATTTCTTTCTTTTTGGGTACCACTTATTTTTTAATTAGAGTCAGTGTTGTGGGATGGATGGATTTATATATTGTTATTGAGTATTGGTATTGGTTATTATTGTTTGGTTTGAAGTTATTGACGGATTGATTTTTTCTTAGTAACATGGCATGAAGGGCCTAAAATGTACACAGTTTAAAAAATTTCAGCGATCGTTGATTGAAAAATTATTGTCTATAGTACAATTATTTTACTAATTGTACTATAGACAATGTTAAATCAGTGAGATCCAAGATATAAATCACAAACATGAAAAGCCAAAACAAATCGTTGATTGTCGATAAAGTTTTAGCATCAACGAACTCCAAGGGACAAAACTATGAAACATTGTCCATTACAAATCACCGATCGTCGATCATCGATACATCGTCAACATATGAAGGATAAGACATTGTAGCCAAGGATGCATGTCTAACGAAAATGATCGATAATGAAAAAACATTTCTCATGTAGACGTCAAAATCAACAACCACGCGTCTTTTCCACATAAAGAGTCTATATGACTCAATATTTTCCCCTCTTCATCTTTTGAGGTTCCCCATATCATATATGTACTTCCATGTCATCATTTTCATGTCAGTGTTGTATGATGGTTTTTCCTACATGTATCAACAAAACAATGTCTAAGAAAAATTGTTGACGTCGATTCACTCATTAACTATCGATAGACTGATAGGTCACCAAATGCCGTGGTTTTTCATCAAACCTTCTTCATTCTAGACCAACAATCCTAGCCAATCCATGTTGTTGTTCCATTCAAAAGACGTTATTATTTTGTTGATGTTGATCATACTAGTTTCTTATGAACATGAAAAGGCTTGGTAATTTGATGGGACACCCATAGAGAAGGTAAGACATGATCTATGATTTGATGGATAAGTTCAATTTTTGTGTAACCTATACCATGACCCTGTGTGCCAACCAACAGTCAAAATTTGAATTTGTCGATGAACTATGAAGTAACCCACTCCTGCGTCACCAACCTATGTTTCATTTAATCCTAAGCATGGTGTGGATTCTGTGATATATTGTACAGATCGCATTTACACTCCCAAATTTAAGACTTGATGCGGGAAGGTAAATATACTTTCTGTTTAAACTTACAAGGTCATACCCAAACACGGTATTATGTTCGCAAATCTCTTATTCCTCAAAGTAGATGAAGGATAGAGAGAAATCATCGAGGAGGTTACAAATCACTCTCCAACTTTGATTACCAGTAATACCAATTTAATTTCTTTCAAGAAAGAGAAAAATGCCTCCAATAAAGCCAACGACTAGGTGCTCACCCAGAATGCCCAAGAGGAAGGAACCAAAGGTTGGAGAAGGGTCCACACCAAGAAATTCAAGAGAGATTGATTTTGTCTCAAATACAGAATCAATTATCCACACATATACCAAAAAGGAGTTTACCCAACCTCCAACATTCAGTGTGTTGAGCACTCACGTTCGATGTGTTGAGCACTCAACACACCCTAAACGTTTTGTGAAAATTTTCTCTTTTGGGTACCACTTTGTTTTTTTTTCTCTCTTTCTGAATTGAGTCAGTTGTGTGGGGATAACTAATTTTCATGTTCCTTTGTTTTATCATAAATCACATTCATATTGGTTTGGATTTGGTGAATAGATTGAATTCTCTTCTAAAAAGTAGACTTGGCATTTTTAACTAAGCACATAACTAAAATTTTGAGCCATGCACCTATTATCGACATCGACATGATTTGCGCAGTAAAATCGACCACACGGAAATGAAAAGCATCAATCTCCAATGTATCATCGACATCATGAGAATGGAAGAGTGGTTATCGATCACGGATTATATCTTGTGAAGAAGTTATCAAAATCTCGTTCATACATCATCTACATCAGGGAAGTACAAAAAGGAAAACTTTTAACATCGATACACCTAACGAACCTTCGATATCTGATCGTCGATATATTTAGTTTCGGTGATACCGAAATAAAACCTTAAACTATGGGAATTTTTACTTCGACACAACATTGAGCGCCGATCGTTGATTGGTAATACGTTTTCTGCATTGGCAAACTCTGAGGGATGAAACCACAAAGTAATAAATGTAGAGACTTGTCGATCACCAATCCTCAACATGTCATCAAAATTAGAAAGGAGATGAAAAGGATAGAAACATGTTGGACACTGAATTACTCAACCAATCGGGAATTCATCCTAACATGGACAACTCCCATGAGGAGTTGGGCTCTAGTGAATAGTAAGAAGAAACACAACGATCAGAAGTGAGCATCTCAAGAATCGATCCTTCAGTAAATTTTGATCCTTTTCCCCTCTCACCATATAAATCTGAGACTCCATTAGACAATGAACATCGGAAGGAGTCCGAGTCACCAGGACATACATAAGTCCCCCCTGCTAAATAACTACAAGATCTGGTCATAGAACACATATATATGACTGACAGCCTAGGAAACACTTTGACTTGGGGATATCAACAGATTCTGGAGTCGGTGGACAAGGTTGTTGATATACAAGAGATCTCTCATGATAGAAAGAGGAAAGTTGTGATGAAAAAGACAACTGAGAAAAGGAGGCTCGCACTTGATATCACACTCCTCATCACCAGAAAAGAAATACTTCTCAACACACAAATTTCTAAGACAACAGAGTTAATCAAGGCAGGAATGGATATAACTTATGCAACATTGGAGAGAGAGGAAAGGGATGAAAAGGAATTAACAACTTCAAAGAAGGAGCTATATCATCTGCATAGTCTAGCTAAGTATTATAAGGATTCGACGCAGGAAGTAGTATTCCTGAGGATTGAGTTCAGAGAAACATATGCACAATTCACAAGTGAAAGAAATCTCTTCACCACATGCATAGCCAATTTTCAAGAGGATACTCTCACGGGATGGAAACTTGTAAAGACATGTAGAGATGGTATGAAAAGGCACATCAGATCTTAGATCTAATTGACTATATCAGTGCGGTACAGAAGGGCCAAGACTCGGAAGAGAACGATATCCAAGTATTGATGGATAGTAGCATCTCCCAAATTAGGAAGGGATCTGAATACTGGGTGAGCATGGTATAGTAACCTCAACAAAATATACAAGAAAGGTGGGGAGAGTGCGAGAAATGTTGGGAAAAGATAAATCGATATATGGAAAACATCGACCTACCAGGATTCATCCCACTAGAAAATTTTGCTGATTTGCATGACATAGTCAAACAACATTCAAAGAAAGACTCAGAATGGGAGGAAGAGATATTATAGATTTCAAGTATGACTCCAGGTCAAGTAAAGAAGTTAGTGGAACACCCAATCAAATCCCTCATAGTTATATGATGCTTAAGTGTCAAGCTCATCAGGTATAGAGAATGAGAAGTGTAGATAAAGGAAGTATTCTCTACATCGATGGATCAACATAGGTTTCCCTATGGAATCGCATGTGAAGACCTTTTCTTCAAGTGGGTGGATTATGAGGGAAATTATCCACTATTGTAAAAAATCAGATGATCTCAAGAGAACGAGGAGATAAAGTATTCCACGTGTCATTTTTGTTTTAATAAACACAAATTTTAGAAGTTAATTTTATCTTAGTGATCCTTTATAAATAGGGAGATGGACCTCATGCAAAAGGTCTATGGTTTTAGGATAGACCCCTTTTCGAGAATTGTACAAGAATTATTTCTGTGTGAATTTAATTAAGAAGTTTTGTTTAGAACCAAACGCAATTTTTTCATCTAAAGAGACAACTTGATTGGATCGAGGAGGGATTGTTTCTGTCTTCAACTTTGATAGTTCTGTTGTATTGAGTAAGAGTTGTTGTATATATTGTTAAGTTATATTTTAATGTTGTAACCGTTCTTTTGTTCTAGATGATGAAGATAAATCGATGTGTTGATATGTGATTAATGGTAGAGTTAAGACAACTAATTTTCTTACACTCATCTTTGTTACGTATTTTTTTTCCTTTCTACAATTTTTATCTCAGTCAATGATGAATGCCCACAAGTAAAAGTATTATTTCTAAGCTTGAAATAGGTATGATTATCTTTGTCTTCACGTTGAGGTATAAGGGTTATCCTAAGCTCAACATTCTTTAGTCTTTAGTAATTTCCCTTATCAGTAGGCTTATTCCATCATCTTTATCTTACCTAGATTATTCAAGAGTATAAAAATTCAAAAAAGAGAAATGCTTAACATGAAGGAGAAACTTTTCATAGAAACATACACATGTCAGTTACCAATAAACCCCATCGATACATCAGTTGGATCAAAGATCTAGAGAACCATTCCACTCATCAAATTTTTACTAGTCTAATTGGTCCTCTTAAGTGGGTTTGGTTCCTACTGTTGAGTTAAAGGATTTCCGACCCCTCAACAGAATTGGAGCTAGAAGGAGGGCCTAGATGAATGAATGGATAATAATATTTCTAATAATATATCCCACATATCCTGTAGATTAAAAACATCCCACATTCATGGCTAATCATTCTTAAGAAAACCCACATATAGAGAGTACTCCTGAAACGAGTAAATCACCTCAGCATGAGGAAGTAGAACACCTTTTCCCTGAAATACCTTATGCTCTCCCCCACGAGGAATTGAACCAGTTCAAAAGAATCCCAAGACCTTACGCCCAAAACATTCGAGCATTACCTTTAGGTCCTTTACTTCCTCATAGAAAACAAGTAATCAAATTAGTTGTTGACACCCATTAACAAGTTTTTTTTCAAACGGAAAAAGATATGATAGATTTTTCCCGTACTGATATCGAACAACTCCTTAATTTGATCTTCAAAACACCATTTGGTAACTACTATGGAACTGATGATTTTGAATCTGATGGGGAAGGGTATAACTCGGATCACTCAACTTCTGAATTGGAAGACATGGAGGATAATAACGAAAACATTGAATAAAGGGGAAATCAAACTCAATATAATCAAGCATGGTCAGCTAGATGCTCTAGAAATCCCAGGATGGGTGCATAACCTACCCCGACATCCAGAAAAATTACTCCCCAAATTTGACCCTGAAACCTCCGGATTGCCTGAGGACAATATCAAGAAGTTCATATTAGCTATAATATTGATGAATGTACAACATGAGGATCTAGTGTTTAGTATTTTCCCCTATACCTTTGAGAATTCATCCTCAACTTGGTATTTTAACTTTCCACTTGGATACATAACTAGTTGGACGAAGTTTCAAAAATATTTCTTAGACAAATTTGTAGAAGACACCACCAGAGAGGCTTTAATGGTTGAAATTTTTTCCACCACCATGAGTCCAAAAGAGAAGGTTAAATATTTCAACCAATGGTTTACCACTATCCTGAACAAATTTCAACCCAAAGCTAAACCTACCCAAGAGTTGTAGATTGCGGTATACGTTAACGCTCTCCCTGCTTCCATCTCCATGTTCGTAAAAAGGGATGCCAAAAATACCCTAGCCAAAAATTTCGAGGAATATAAAACAATTGAATTCCAAATGAAAGGATGTAGATAAGGTTATATCTCACTGACAAAAAGAGAAACCTAACCTCTACCTAAGAGAGGATTTTTGTTAACCAGACCCCCGGTAAAACAAACAAAACTAGGTCCTGGTAAAGAGGGAGGAGTTCTAGAAAACCTGTAGCAAATGATAAAAAACTCTCCAATGAGATCGTAGATATGAAAAGGAGTGATGGGGAGGGAAACCAAAATCAGAGACCTTATAAACCCTTCTTTAAAATAAATCCACTTTTCAAAGCTATAGAACCTGTTAGCACTCTGCAAATTTGTTTGGCTGAGAAATGAATGAAATGGGTAACCTACAGACCAAATTTAATATTGGAAACTAGCCTTTCCAAACTAGAGAGGGATCTCTCTGAGACTTAGTCTCTAAATATATAATGGCTTTGAATTTTCGACTAGGTTTATTTCATTCGTGCAGTATTTCTGGTTCTGTTGGAAAGGGAATACATAACCTTGGGCCATGGAGTCAAATTCAAGAAAGTGAGATAAATAAATGACTTGGTGACTAAAACTTGAGAGGCGAAAGGTTAAAAAGGAAATGATATTTCAGTTCAAAGTCGTTGTGTGTGGTGAGAGAAAAATACAGAAATAAATTCAGAGCGCCATTGGAGATGAATTCTAAATTACATAGAAGAAAACACAGGCATTTAAATGGTGAACTCTAAAGCACCGCGTGATGAATTCTAGACTTATAAAACATTTTGATTTAAATAGAATATAGACATGGATATATAGAAAATAGGAAACACATACATAAGAGAGATTACAATACATCAAACCACCACGATTAGAATCTTTTCATCAAAGTCTCAGGACCTTTGCATTATATTTCAATCGGGTTCAAAATTTACATTCAACAGTCGTTGTCTACACTACTTTGCCAACCAACCTGGATTGCATTGAAAATATGCAATATATAGAAAAAGATGTGTCTCTTGGGCTGCCATGCCCCCAACTACTACTCCTAGAAATTCATCTTTGGTTATTCCCTCCCAAATGATCTTTTGAATGGAAATTACTAAGAATAGAAACTCAATTGTACCCAATCATGTCATAGCCGACATATTTACCATGATCGTTCGAACATCAACAAGATTCCATCATTAAGACTGATGCGTTGACACTTCTCCTTTGAAATTTCATCCGAATGATCGCGCACTTTGTCAAACTTCTGCCACCCAGTGTAATGGGATTTGATTGATGTTGCATGATCATTGGTTGTGGTATGCATGTGGTGGGTTGGTATGGAGGGTGACTGTGGAATGTCAGTCGTGTTTCCCAGATGGTGACGACGGTCAAGAGACCATGCATATCCTTCAAAACTGGTGTGTGTTCCTCCTACACTTGTCCTTCTTGACATGTGGGTTTTTAGAATATGTGTGACATATACCCACCACGCGGATACCTGTCAAATTCCTTACTTCCCGACAGGAAACAAGACACTTGGAGAGAGGAATTTCATGCCACATTCAAAAAGATAAAAATGTGGCAGGTCAATTATGTGTCTGGATTTATCTGTAGTCTTTATTTCTAATCATTTTTCTGAGGTACTAGTTGCACATTTTCATATTCTTTTCCTGTTTTTACAAGACCCTTCTCCCCTTCATCTTCGCTTGAGCACTGGATAGAGTTGCAAAGAAATTTTCCATGGCCAGTCCACATTCCTTGAAATCATATTTGATTTTCTCCTCTGACATTCTTTGTTCCTCGTGCAACTAGATGATCATGTCTTGCACTTCTATGAGTTGGCTCTTGATCCAATTTTCATTCCCTTCTCGGCTCTATGACGTTGATGTCTCGACATTACTTTCTGCTAATTTATTTCTCAAGTCCTTTTTCTCTTGGTACAAATCAGAAATATCAAGTTGCGCTTGATTGAGCTATTGCGGAAGCTCCTAAACATCCATTCTTTTAGTGCCCGTCCTTCTTCGTATGTTGCATATTTCCTGGCTTGAACCCTCAAGAGGTTCTAACTGAACAATGCGCATGAGTAACTTCTCAACAACCGATTGGGCATGCAGTTCGTTTGGATATTGGGCCTCCCCATGCTCCTTTTTATTCCTTGGCTTGCCTCTTTTCTATGGTATTGGTTGTTGGGGAGACGATACTTCCATTTTCTTTCCTTTTCCTTCAACCCCTTCTATTCCCACCTCCATGCAACGATATGTTGTTGCTCCTGTGGGTAGAGGGGGATCTCCTTTGGGGTCCCTGGGGATGTTGAATGAAATAATAAATGAATCCTAGTCCTTTCCCAGTGGCCTCAATTCCTCAACTATCAACAATTTGATTAGTGAGATATGGAATAAGTTCTTCTTTGGTTGGATTGCTTCCGCTTGGACGTTGCCTACCATTTCTCCTAGACTTTGGTGCAAGAAGAAAGGTAAGTTCAATGACCTTTTTCATTTGAAATGAAAATACAATCCGATATGATGTGGGTGTATTCTTTCAGACCTTCTTTCACATGTGAAATACTTTCTAATCACCTTCAAGAGTTTCTGAAAATGCTCCCGTAGATACCGACTTGGAACACCCGTTCTGGTTTTCCCATTCAGTCAGTTTGGTTTGATGAATTATTGATAGCATAGAATGTCAAAAGGCATTCCCTTAGACCACCTCTCACCATGTGGAGGGATATCAGTTGTGGTTGGCATAGTTTTATCTGTCACCCAGAATTTGATTCCTGCAATAACTGCGCGAAATTATTTAAATCTAAGTGTAAACTGTTTCGCCAGTTCAACATTGTATCCTTCGATTTTCTTGCAATAGCACATGCATCTGACCTGTATGAAATATTCCCTGACATTTGGATCTTCGTTGATCAATGCCAAGTATTGAGGCTCATTCTTCACAGTTCTTCCTCTTCGCACCCCCTTCCTTATGTTTTGGGATGTCATCCTAGTGCAATTCATGTTTGTTTTGTGTGCGCGGTAGTGAATATGACACCCCCTTCACACTATAAATGGATAATGATATTCTTAGCCTAGACCTGTTGGAGGGGCAGTACTAGAACTTTAAGTGATAATAAAAAATGACTTTAGGAATTCACTACGTGGCCCCCAAGCACCACACAAAATCTTGGTGCAGGAATAGGTCGATGTTGTGACAATGATGACTACAGGAACATCACAGTAGGGGGGTACGAAAGCAAATTTGGGCATGAAAAAAAATCTGAGGATGAGAGGATGATTGTGAGAGGACTTATCACTCAATAGACTATCTTGTGGCCAACTCCAACAGGTTCCGAACCATGATTTAAGACAGAAAAATTTGACAATCTCGACTGACTCGGTTTGTGATATAGTTGATGGAAATCGTCTTTCCCGTAGTGAGAAAACTCAGGGTTTGTAGGAAAAATTATAGATGATGCATAAACTTGGATGGTAAATGAAATACATGGAGAATTATTGACATTTATAATGGAATGGGTGATGGATATAATCATGACAGAGGACAATGAATCCATGGTGACGAGAAGTTTTGAAGTAGGCTAATTATTTTCGTAGCACACTCACATGACGGGTACACTTCGGAGTGTGTAACGTACATATGATAAGAGCTACCGAGTATACGTGATATGAGTGTCATGATTTCTTATCCTTTCTGACTTCATAATGAGGTGATGATGGTCATTATATCTTCCGACGTCACACGTGACCCTTAATCTAACAAATTTCCTCGACCCTTTGGGAAAAGAACTTTACAATTTACACATGTTTGATCGTGACGCCCTTTCCCAACTCAAAGGGCCAGACCAACCACTTGTTGACTGCGACCCATTCGTTGTTTAGTACCTGACCTCACATGCTTTGACACATGGAGCATGACTCATCTAGGATTTACTCTAACTGAAAACATGAGGGAACTAACAGAACCTCCCCCATATAATGTAAACATTGAATTATAAATTGTAGCATCTCACTCTTTCTGCATGTATCACCAAGAGAATCATCCAGAAAGGGACTGCCCTCAATGGGTGCACACTAGGAATTTAATGCATAACTGATTACTAGATGAATTCTCCTTAACTAAACAACCCAGTGGCTCAGCAATAATTTCCATTGATCAGAAAAGTCATGAGCCACCGGAAGAGAGAACCATGTTGTTATGGGATTCCAATCACCTCAGTCCTTTCAATGACCCCACTGAAGTGCAGGAACCTCCCACTAAATTCCTAGTTGTGCAGATGTGAGGTAGAATTCAACTGGTCCAAACTAATCCTACCACTACTCATTTAGCTAGAGGGAATCAAGCAGTCGATCGTCCGAAATCCTCATTTCCTTCTCAAAATAGCCTCGCTAACATACACACATAGGAAGCCCCAATTTCACGCCATTGTCAATATGAAATAAATTGAACAAAACACCACTCAAAAGTGAAAAAAATGTTATACAACTATATAGGAATCAGGTGAAGGTTATTGGGGAACTTAAAAATGTCATGATTAGAATGGCTACACGTCCAAAAAAAATTCAAGTAATTCCCATAATCATAGTAGACCTCCCAGAGGCCTCTGGACTATTACTTAGCCGAGATTGGTCCAAGAAATTAAATGGATATTTTAGTACGGGCTAGGCTCACCTATGATTTCCATTAAAAAGATATACAAACATGAATAGGATCGATAGGGAAAGATATCTCAAACACATTGTTATAGATTTAGAATCTCTCAATGAACCCTTGTTGGTAGATTTACCTATGTTAGGAAACTACTCTTGCGACTCTAATTTAGGAAATTTCGCCCCTCTCTCATCTAATTTACCTCTCACTCAAAACTCCTAAATGAACTTTCAATTAAATCTACTGGAATCCATAGAAGAAAGCATCTTTTGTAAGGATCCTCTGTCAGGAGAAACAGACAAGAAAGATGAAGGTGAGAAAATAACTAGGCATGAAGAAGTTACTGAATTTTTCTCACAAGTTTGGACGTTGTATTTTGATGGTTCTAAATCACAAGAAGGTTCGAGAGAAATATTTATTCTCATCAACCCAAGGGAGAAGCGGAACTTCCTATCCTTTAGATTAGAACTTGAATGCACCGATAACACTGTTGAATATGAAGCTCTAGTTCAGGGTCTGAAGAAATCCATAGAATTAAACATTAAAGAATTGAAATCTTTTGGAGACTCGGAAATTATCGTTAAGAAAGTGAAGAATACTATCCATTTAAATTCAACTCACTTGACAAATTAGAAGCAAGAGGTACACAGACTAATAGAAAATTTTGAGGCCTTCAACATTACTATTGTTCCTAGGACAAAGAATACTCTTGCTAATTCCTTAGCCACCGCATCCTCGAGATTATCTCCTTTATAAGATTATGAAGACTCTAGGTTCATAGTGGAAATTCTCTACAAGTCGTTGGTTCCTACGAAAATTTATAACTGTAAAGTCTTTGAAGGAGATGAACAGATTGTAGATTTCTTGAATAACTAGGAGAATTTTAAGGATTTGTCCATTGATGATGAAATATTCCAAGAACTAGTCACAGAAGAAAATCTACACGAAAAAAAGAAGGGAACATATCACTCTGATTATAAACCAAGGTTTCACACAATACCGAAAGGGGTAGCCAATTTGGAGAACCTTTTTCACCTAAGGGAAATATTTAGAGGGTCAAAGAATGAAAAAACAGGGAGCTCATGTCTTATATATGAGACTATAAACCCAAGAACCCCTGAAAAACCCAAGAATGTAAATATAGGTAAAACAATGTCCAAAGAAGACAATAATTCTTCTTAAACTCTTTAAAGAATATCAATATGTCTTTGTGTGGTCCTACCGAGAATTAAAAACTTATGACACTCACATTATCCAACACACAATCCCGTTAAATATGGAGTAAATCCCTTCCAACAAAAACTTAGGAAGTACCACCCATCTCTGGAACCTTTGATGTATCAAGAGTTGAATAAATTTTTAGATGCCAAGATTATTTTTTAGGTTAGACACTCTACCTAGGTAGCCAATTTGGTGCCTGTCAGAAACAAATCTGGGGAGATTCACATGTGTGTGGATTTCAGAAACCTTAAAAGAGCATTAGAAAAACATAACTACCCAATCCCACCCATGGAACAACTCCCACAAATGGTATCTGACTCTGAAATTGTTTCCCTCATAGACAATTTCTCAGGGTATAACTAGGTCCTGGTTTCAGAAGATGATCGATTAAAATCTACCTTCTGAACCAAGTAGGGAACCTTTACTTATAAACGCATTCCCTTGGGTTTTATTAACGTAGGAGAAACCTTCCAGAGGGATGTGGACGTAGCTTTTCAGGGATTGATTAACAAGTGTGTGGTAGTCTATTTAGATGATGTAACAATATACTCAAAAAACAAGGAAGACCACATTCAACATTTGACTCAGATTTTTGAAAGGTGTAGGAAATATGGATTATTTTTGAACCCCAAGAAAACCATATTTGGTGTAGAGGAAGGAGAACTATTAGGTCACATCATATCTCAAAGAGGAATTAGCATCGAACCTGAGAAGATAAAAGCAATATCTCAACTTCCTTTTCCTCAATATAAAAAGTCCATGCAAAGTTTTTTTCGGGAAGATCAATTTTGTGAGAAAGTTTACTCTTGACTTCAATATAACTATTAAACCTTTACAAAAAATTATTCGTAAAGATGAAGAATTTAAATGGGATGAATAAAGGAGAGGATAATTTAATAACATCAAGACTGCAATATCGCAAACACCAGTGTTGTGAAGCCCTGACTTTAGCAAGGATTTTTTCCTTTATACCTTTGCTTCTGACCAATCCTTGGTTGTAGTACTTACCCAAAAGGACAATTAAAACAATGAGGAACCATTATCCTTTATGACCACCAATTTTCAGGGAGTTGAACTAAACTACCATGTTATAGACAAACAAGCTTATGCAGTATATAAAGCAGTCAAGCATTTCAGGTCATATATCCTGAAAAATCATACCAAAGTCATAGTCCCTCACCTTCCAGTCAGATAGTTATTCACCCAATAGGAAATGGGAGAAAGGAGGGGAAATTGGATGGAAGTCATTCAAAATTTGATCTATACATAAAAACTGCCAAAATGGTCAAAGGACAAGGATTGTGTAAACTAGTTGTTGAGGCCTAAGATCTAATTAACGCATAAGACCTCAGTTGGGAAAATGAGATATAATTATGGTGCAGAGAATCCCTATACATACCTCCCATGAGAGAATGATGGTATGGAAACCTATTTTATATCCTACATCATGGGCCTTGTCCCAAAAATATAAACCTTAGAGAAAGGAGATCCCTTATATTAGAATCTGCTCAATATCGCCTCATAAATTCTGTACTTTTCCACGTAAAATATGATGGAGTACTGCTTATATGTATTGAACATGAAGCTGCAGAAAATGTGTTGAGAGAATTCCACAACGACCCAATGTGTGGGTATTTTGCAGGAGAAACCATGACTCATAAAATAATAAGTGTTGGCTATTATTTGCACACTCTATTCAGGGACACTCGCACATATCCCAGAAATGTAAAACTTGTCAAGTGAGCGCTGATAGGGAAATGAGAGTAGTCATTCCACTCCATTCGGTGACTATATAAGGACGATTCAAGCAGTGGGGAATAGACGTCATAGGATAAATTACTCCCAACTCTTAGAAACAACATAAATATATCTTGAATACTATTATCAGTTATAGTTGTCAAGGGTAGCAGGTTTTCCAAGTTCACGGTCTGCACAAGAAGCGTCAAAGAACAACGCTCAAAGAAGCCCATTTTGGGATCGTAATGAAATCAACAGGCATGTTTGATATTTCAACGATGAATATCTATCACGCGAATCGATCGATGACGTGCCTTCTTTCGGATGGTAGAAAGTTGTGTGAAGTTTAGTGCCAGAACAAAGGCTTGAAATCAAGTCGAGCAAGAGAAACCCGACTCCCGAAGCCCAAAATTAGTGTGGGTTGTTCGATCCAGCAGGATGCATGGCATCAGATCTGATCGTCGCGATTTCATGAGTCAGGGGTTTTAGCATGGAGAATGGCACAAGTTCATGAAACGTGAAATCTTGAAATCATGAAGCACTCGAAGAGTGGGCCAAAGGTCATAGCTTGTGGTTAGGTGGAAGGAGGTGCCAAGAGGAAAGCACCCATCGCGAGGAGATTTAATCATTAGATGCAAAGAATATCTGATCGTTGATCTTGGGGGCCATTTCAGAATATTGGGTATCGAGAGATTATAGTTATGCGATGTGAAAGCGCCTGAAATGTGAAATCCTGAAGCGCCCTTCGAATTTTAGTGCTGGGTCATGGCCCGAGGTTGTATGGAAGTGGGGCCACAGAGAATATTAAGCACTTGTTTATCGACTGGTGACTATAATTTCTGGGAATCAATCATGGCCATTGGATGCCTAGCATATCTGACCGTCAATATGAGAGAGTTTATTTCATGAGTTCAAGCATCAGGATATTGGATATCAAGTGGACTGAAGACTCTCGAACCGCGAAATCCTAAAATTTCATATGGGATAAGCACTAGGTCATGGCCTGAGGTCGCATGCAGATAAAGGCGCGAAGTTCACTTGAGTTGTGCCAAGGGATGAAATGTCGAGGTTATCCGTAGGAAGAGGTCGCCGCATTTTCTAGCTCCCCAAGTGTTGAAGCCTCATCCTGATCTCGATGAATCAGTTAATGAAAGTGAGGGAAGGTGGTTGAAACCTTGTCTCACCCCATAAATGGAAAGCATGGAGGAGTTGGCCATGAAAAATAGAGTTGTCAGCCCGTGGTAGCCCTGCGAGTGGTTGTTTCTACAAGCCCATATTGATCTGAGCTTGCGTCTGATAGAATAATATGAAGATGCCAAGATTTGAACATAGAACCATGGAATCTCGAGCATGCCTCTCCTTTTATTTACAAACTTTTTTAGTATATGTAGGGAGTTTTGATATTTTTGAAAGAGGTCTTTGGTTGAGCTGAGCTCACAATCTGTAATTTTGTTCTACCAGAGTTGTTCTCTGGTTATGTAATCGAATTGAGACTTTCATGTTAATAGAAGTCAACTTCCCTCTTTTCCTTTTGTCTATAATTTTTTTTTAAAACACTCGGTCATGGATGATCCAGTCGAGGATCATTATACTGCTGTAATGGAGGTTTGATTATAGAAGTATCGTGGTCAGTTTTATTCATTTCCTTGTGCATTTGTTTCCTTCTCACATTGAATGGCTCGGGCATGGAGGATCCAATCGAGCTATTGCAGTTGCAGGATGATGGAGGTTTGATCATACTGCATCCGTAACTATGTTCCTTGTAGACATATTTTGGTGTCTGAATTTGAGCTCAAGAATGCTCTTGATTTTGGGTTTTTTGTTGGTTGTGGAACATGATTATCTTCCTGATTCAGAGGTCTTTTACTTTCAGCCATGTTTATACCCCATGAAGTATTTACACCCTAGAAGTATGTACACTCTTCCATGTGAGGGAGTGCAGAGGGGGGGGTACCCCCTCTACAGGGTCTAGGGGGGCTATCCCCCTAGCTGGGGGGTCTGGGGGAAAGAGGGACCCCAGCGGGGGTTCAGGGGCGAAGCCCCTGAGAGAAAAATTTCCCTGTAAATGTATATTGTAATTTCATTGTAAATTTGGACCGTTCATTATAAGGTCACAGATCTAACGACAGAGATTATGTTAGGTTTTTTTTTCCCTAGAAGGCAACCCTCTTTTATGAGGGAAATGTATTGCAGCTATGGTTGATGGCGAATATTGTATTCTGAGATAGGAGATTGTGAGAGAAAGAAGAGGAAGTTACAGTGG
>SNQJ01S0090631.1:2028-15612 GCA_010110895.2 Picea sitchensis
AAATTGGTACATCAATTTCCCAGGGTCGTAACTTTGGCATACTATCTCCGTTTGACGCACATGATACATTGTTAGAAAGATCTATCCAAGGACTACACTGCTGACAGCGAATATCGAGTCTGAAACAGACTCATATTATCGAGACTCGATATTCATGCCCAAAAAATGTCATTTAGGGCCTCAAAACAACTCCGGAAATTTAGGACCTGAAGAACTACTAAAAATAGTAAATTGTGCTACAATTAAGGAAACTGAAAAACTGAAAGAAAGAATGGTGTGGGTCCAAGTGGAATAGGCAGGTGGCCACCAATATCCACCTGGATCAATAAAGGTGGAAGACAGCTGGAAAAGCACAGCACACATTTTACACATTTTGAAATGTTTTTGAAAAATTAATGAGCAAACATTAATGTAGTTGTTAAAGGAAGCATACTTTCATGTTGTAAATAGATCTTGAGCGATTTTCTCTCATCTGCTCGATGCAATAGACATTAAGTCTATTTAATTAAAGTAGGTAGATTTGAATTAAGAGATTAGACAATTTTAGAACCATAGGAGGGAAAATGGATATAGACACCCTCACCCTTGTATCATTGTATCATGGTAACATTATCATCATTCAGAGCTGTAGCAGAGAGTTGTAGAGAAGATCCCATGTACAAGATAATTTGAATTAATATATGAAGCTTTGACTCAAGATTCATGGTGTTATGATGCTTACTGTTTGCATTTGCTGAATGGTATGTTTATAGTTGTTTTATTCTCTCTATTTATGCATTTGTTTCAATGTTGGGTTAAATGTGTGATTTCATGTTGAATGTATGAAGTTTGAGAGAGGAGAAGAATGAGTTTCTACTATTTCTCTTCCTGAGAATTCTTGCAAGGAGTGCAGTGAAACGTCCGCAAGGCGTGCGTTGACAAGAGTCTGAGTTTTATCTCAGAGAGCTCAGGAGAGATACTGTTGTTCTCATACTAGTAGAAGTGTAGGTGAAATACAGAGCCGTGAAAGGTGTGTGCAAGCTGGTGGAATCCTTAATACTTATCAACTAAGTTGAAGGTAGAAGGACTTCTATTGCAAAGACTGCATAGAGTCGAAGACTCAAATAACTGGAAGTTATTTGAAAGTTTGTCGCAAGGAGTGCGAGAAGGAAACTCTTTGGGAGGCTTGAGTTTGCAAGTGAAATTTTAGGAGGGATAACACTTTTGAACATTTCAAAGGAAAACAAGGATTGAAGCCATCGCATAGAAGTTAAGTTCATAAGGGAGAACATTCATTCGTTTGGGCATAAGCCATTGAAGCGTGAATCAAGCAGTTAGAATTCTCTGTGGAGAGTTCGGGAAGTCGCAAAGACCGTAGGATCCATTGGAGTCGTATGGATGGTGAGAAGCCTTCATGAAGGAAGTGTGAAGTTGCGAGAGTCATTGGATTTGGTAGAGTTGTAAGGTGATTAGAGGCTGGTGAAACCCATAACCTTAGGATTCGGGATCAACATAAGTCATTGATCATGCTTTTTGTATGTCGTTGGATCATATCGCGAACTCAGGGTTCATGAATTTGGAGGCCAGACCAATTTTATTGGTTTGCATGAAGTTCCAAGTTGCGAGGAATAGAGAAGGAGATCCAGACCATTGGATCCAAAACTACGGGAGAACCTTTGGATTAGAATCTCCCCATGGTATCACGTACTTGGGGGTTCGAGGTTTGAGAGAGTTTCTTTTCGACTACAGAAGTCACGAAGTGCTGAGCGCCAAGGGCTCGTGCGAACATGTGGCACATCCGGTTGGTGAGGACCACATGGTTGACAGGTGGCATAGTAACAATGCCTAGAGAAAGACGGAAGCGAGTGACAGGTGGTGGACACACTTCGCCTGGGAAGGAGTCAACTATTGTTGACTTATCGCATCTTGGGGATTCACGAAGGAGGAGCACAAGGGCTCAATGCTCCAACTTGCGAAGTTGCAAGTTGCAAGGGGTGTTAGAGTTAGGCCCTATTCCTTGGTCATTGGTAGAGGTGCTAGCAAGGAGAAACCATACCCGTATCGACATCTCAGGTATCGGAGGTTTGGAAAAGAGGAGTCGAGGATCTTCGACTCACGAACTCGCGAGTTGCAAGTTGTGAAAAGCACTTGCGCTAGGGCTGAGTTGTGGTCATGTGGATGAAAAGACTCACACCTGGTGCATGTGGTGCAGGTGGAGTTTTCGTGAAGGACCTGTGGATCGGATTTATTGAAGGTTTCAACAGGGAACCAAAGGAGTCTCTTTGACTCATGGAAAAATTAGAAAAATCTTGTGCAGATCTCGACCCAAGGGAAGGGGGTCTGTGTCATCAGTTTGGTATCAGAGATTGATTTTGTCTGTATATTTCAGGCAGAGTGAGGTAGAGGAAAAGGAGTAGTCTGATACCATCAATTTGGTATCAGAGCTGCAGAACAAGTTCTTTGCTTTCTGTAGTAGAGAAAAGAGGAACATTTTACAGTCATGCCACCGAGAAGAAGAGACAGGCCAATGCCAATGCCTGATCCAGTAAGAGAAAGAGAAATGTGTGAGTTACGTGCCAAACTTGATGCCATGGAGACAACACAAAGACACACAGTTGATGTTGGGGATATCAGCGAAGATGAAAGTGAGAATGAAGCTGGAAATGAAGGAGAAGAAGTTGCAGTCGAAGATGCTTCATATGAACACCTATTTAGGGATGTTGTGAGGATAGGTGCTAAAAAAAAATGGACATTCCCGTGTACGAAGGAAACTCATATGTTGAAGAACTTCTAGACTGGATTAGATCTCTAGACAAATACTTTGACTATGAGGATGTCGAGGAAGACAAGAAAGTCAAACATGTCGTTACTAGACTTAAAGGGAATGCAACACTATGGTGGGATGGATTGCAGGATGACAGACACTGCAAGGGAAAGAAAAAAATCAAGAACTGGGATAGAATGGTTGCAAATATGAAAGCCAAATTCATACCTAGGGATTATCAAATCACTCTGTTTCAGAGGATGCAAAATTTGAGATAGAAGTTGATGTCAGTGAAAGAATACACTGAAGAATTATATAAGATAAAAATTAGAGAAGGTCATTGAGAAAGCGATGATAAAAAAGTTGCCAGGTACATGAATGGTCTACGATATGACATTCAAGATGAGATGAGCATGCTGACTATTCAGAATATGGAAGATGCTTATCATATGGCTCTGAAAGCTGATGAGAAGCTAAGCCGAAAAAAAGTTCAAAGAGGCCGAGGTAGAAGTCAAGCCAGAGGCAAAACAATTGCCCAAGACAGAACTCAGAAACCTAAAGAAGAGGGGAAGAAACCTCAAACTCAACCTAAGAGGGGAGGAAGCTCACAGGGAAGGTAGTATGCTGATAGAAATACTTTTCCTCGAGCCAGAGGAAGAGGAAGAGGTAGAGGAGGTGAAGTGAAATGCTTTTTCTGTGGAAAAATCAGACATAAATCCTATGAGTGTCCAGATAGGAAGAAAGATGGTGGTGAAACTCACATTGCCAAATCGCAAGGACAGAATGTTGAGGCAGAAGACACTGAGGGCAGAAGATCCTTAATGATGAGGAAAGTTCTCTTAAAGCCAGAGAAGGAGGTAGAGAACCCAGCCCAAAGAAACAGTCTGTTTAGGATTGCTTGTAAAACTAAAGACAGAGTATGCAAAGTCATAGTGGATAGTGGTAGCACAGACAATCTCATATCTATAGAGATGGTAGACAAGCTGGAGTTGGAGACTGTTTTACATCCGAGCCCATATAGAGTTTTGTGGCTATAAAAAGGACATCAGGTAAATGTCACTAAATACTGTTTAGTTGAATTTAAAATAGGAGGATATAAAGATGAAATATTATGTGATGTCATTCCCATGGATGTTTGTCATTTATTGTTGGGTAGACAATGGAAATATGATATAAATGTAGTTCATGATGGGAGGAAGAACACGTACACCCTGGAGAAAAATTGTAGGACTCACATGTTGTTGTCGATTAAGGATAAAGAAGTGAAAATAGAGATGAGAAACACAACACTTCTCATGAGTGGGAAGGAACTTCTTAATGAGGTTAAGAAGAAGGAAGACATGCAATTTATTATGGTCAGGAAGCCCAAAATTGTTTTGACCAGTACGAGAATAGATGATTTACCAAAAGAAATCTAGGAGTTGCTGGAAAAGTTTGCTGATATAGTAGTGGACGAACTACCTTGTTCATTTCCACCTATCAGGAGAATAAGCCATCATATCGATCTTATACCTGGAGCCAGTTTACCAAACAAAGTAGCATACAGGTTGATGCCACAGGAAAATGAATAATTTAAGAGACATGTCCAAGACTTAATGGACAAAGGATTTATTCAAGAAAGCTTGAGTCCATGCGATGTTCCAACAATGCTCAACCCAAAGAAATATGGAGGCTGGAGAATGTGTACAGACTCAAGAGCAATCAATAAGATTACCATTAGATATAGATTTCCATTGCCAAGGATGGACGATTTGATGGATTGCTTGAGTGGAGAAAAGTTTTTTTCAAAGATTGATTTGAAATGTGGATATCATCAAATTAGGGTGAGAGAAGGTGATGAATGGAAGACAACATTCAAGACGAATGAGGGGCTGTATGAATGGCTTGTTATGCCATTTGTCTTAACGAATGTGCCCAGTACTTTCATGAGGTTGATGAATGAAGTCTTGAAGGATTTCATAGGGAAATTAGTCATTGTATATCTTGATGAGAAATTAATTTTCAGCGGGACATAAATAGAACACTTAAATCATTTAGCTGCAGTAATGAGAAGATTACAGCAAGAGAAATTGTTGATTAATATGAAGAAATCTTCATTTATGAGGACATAACTCATTTATTTGGGTTTTTTTATCTCTGCAAATGAGTTGAATATGGATCTAGAAAGGTAAATGCAATTAAGAATTGGCCATCGCCGAAAAATGTGTTTGAAGTTCGAAGCTTCCATGGTTTGGCAAGTTTTTGTAGGAAATTCATCCAAAAATTCAGTGGAATTAGTGCACCAATGATGGATACGGTGAAGAAAAGACATAAATCTTTTCACTGTACGGAGGAAGCAGAGAAGAGCTTCAATTTGCTGAAGAAGAGGATCACCGAGCAACCAATTTTGGTTTTTCCATATTTTAGCAAGACATTCCAGGTTAGGTGTGACGCGAGTGGATTTGAAATTGGAGCGGTCTTTAGCCAAGGCGACAGGTCGATAGCATATTTCAGTGAGAAAATGAATGAAGCGAAAATAAAGTACTCCACATATGACAAGGAATTCTATGCAGTCATACAAGCACTGAAGAAATGGAGACATTATTTGGTTCCTAAAGAGTTTGTTTTGTACAGTGATAATCATGCTTTACAATTCGTGATTCAATAGGAGAAGTTGAACCAAAAACATGCTAAATGGGTTGAATTCATGCAGAATTTTACTTTTGTGATTAAGAATATTTCTGGAGCTGCTAACAAAGTTGTTAATGCTTTGAGCAGGAAATTTTTTCTTATGCAAGAATTCAGAGTCAAGACTTTAGGTTTTGATAACCTCAAAGAAATGTACAGGGATGACCCAGATTTCAAGGAGGCATATAAGGCATCTGAGAATCCAATTCTCAGATACAGAAGCCAATGGACTGAATACATGACCTAGGATGGATTATTGTTCAGAGTAAATCATCTATGTATTCCAAAATGCTCCATGAGGGAGAATCTGCTAAAAGAAAAACACAGTGGAGGATTGGTCGGACACTTCAGTCATGACAAGACGTTCTCAAAGTTGAGTAGCTCATATTATTGGCCAAGAATGAGAACATATGTTAAGAAATTTGTGGACAGATGCAGAATTTGTCAGCACACGAAAGGAAAAAGGAAGAACGTAGGATTATATCAACCATTACCCATACCTAAAAGGTCGTGGGACGCAGTGAGAATGAATTTCATATTGGGACTTCCAAGGACACAGAGAGGATATGATTCAATATTTGTGGTAGTCGACAGATTTTCAAAAATGGCACATTTCATACCATGCCAGAAAACCAATGACGCAACTCATATTGCGAACCTGTTTTTCAAGGAAGTCGTCAGACTTCATGGATTTCCAAGGAGTATCGTTTCTGATCGGGATACCAAGTTCGTGGGACATTTCTGGAGAACCTTATGGAAAACGCTGGGGACAAGTTTATCTTTTAGCTCGGCGTATCATCCTCAGATGGATGGACAAACAGAGGTCATGAACAGGAGCTTGGGAGATTTTTTGAGGAGCTTAGTGACTGAACACCACAGTCAGTGGGATCATATTCTGCCACGGGCATAATTCTCTTACAATGATTCACACAATAGAAGCACAGGGCAGAGTCCATTCCAGGTTGTATATGGAATGCATCCAAGGGGAGTTTCTAAATTGAAAGATTCAGAACAAAAAGAATTCAGGAGTGCTAGTGCAGAGGACTTTGCAGAAGGAATGAAGGAGCTACATAGCCAAATTAAGGAGCGATTGCAGAGTACAAGTCAAGAATACAAACAAAGAGTTGATCAACATAGACGAGAACTTCAATTTGAAGTTGGTGATCTGATTCTTGCACATATGAGGAAGGAGAGGTTCCCAAGGGGAACATATAACAAATTGAAGATGAAAAAGATTGGACCATGCAAGGTCATGAAGAAATTTGGGGCAAACTCATATGAGATTGAATTACCCGATGGGGTCGAAATCTCACCGATATTCAATGTTGCAGATTTGTACCCTTATAGAACTGAAGAAACAGGAGCAGAAGATGAACAGAAAAAATTTCCATGGACAAAACAAATGCTTGTAGCTGAAAAGCCACAGATGGAAAGCATAATTAACAAGAGGATTAGTAGAAAGACCAGGAGGAAGGAGTATTTTGAATACTTGGTCGAGTGGAAAGGACATCCAGTTGAAGATGCCAGTTGGGAGGATGAAGCATAAATTCATAGGCATGGACAGACCGTGCAAGAGCTCATGAACAAGAGTTCATGAAAATTTTCAAGTGAGGGAGTATGATGTAGGAGCATCGTAACCATCCAGCCAAGCAAGCATAAAGGTAGAAGACAGCTGGAAAAGTGCAGCACACATTTTACACATTTTGAAATGTTTTTGAAAAATTAATGAGCAGACATTAATGTAGTAGTTAAAGGAAGCGTACTTGCATGTTGTAAACAGATCTTGAGTGATTTTCTCTCATCTGCTGAATGTAATAGACATTAAGTCTGTTTAATGAAAGTAGGTAGATTTGAATTAAGATATTAGACAGTTTTAGAAGTGTAGGAGGGAAAACGGATATATACACCCTCACCCTTGTATCATTGTATTATGGTAACATTATCATCATTCAGAGCTATAGAGAAGAACCCATGTACAGGAGCAGTTGAGTTAATATATGAAGCTTTGACTCAATATTCATGGTGTTATGATGCTAACTATTTGCATTTGTTGAATGGTATGTTTACAGTTGTTTTATTCTCTCTGTTTATGCATTTGTTTCAATTCTGGGTTAAATGTGTGATTTCATGTTGAATGTATGAAGTTTGAGAGAGGAGAAGAATGAGTTTCAACTGTTTCTCTTCCTGAGAATTACTGCAAGGAGTGTAGTGAAATGTCCGCAAGGCGTGCATTGACAAGAGTCTGAGTTTTATCTCAGAGAGCTCAGGAGAGATACCATTGTTCTCATACCAATAGAAGTGCAGGTGAAATACAGAGCCGTGCAAGGTGTGCATAGGCTGGTGGAAGCCTTAGTACTTATCAACTAAGGTGAAGGTGGAATGACTGCTATTGCAAAGAGTGCACAGAGCCAAAGACTCAAATAACTGGAAGTTATTTGAAATTTTTCCACAAGGAGTGCGAGCAGGAAACCCTTTGGGAGGCTTGAGTTTGCAAGTGAAATCTCAGGAGGGATAACACTTTTGAACATTTCAAAGGAAGATGGGGATTGAAGTTGTTGCATAGAAGTTAGTTCAGAAGGGAGAACATTCAGTCATTTGGGCAGAAGCCATTGAAGCTTGAATCGAGTGGTTAGAATTCTCTGTGGAGAGTTCGCGAAGACCGTAGGATCCAGTGGATTCGTATGGACGGTGAGAAGCCTTCATGAAGGAAGTGTGAAGTTGTGAGAGTCATTAGATTTGGCAGAGTTGCAAGGTGATTAGAGGCCGGTGAAACCCATCACCTTAGGATCCGGGATCAACGTGAGCCATTGATCGTGCTTTGTGTATGTAGTTGGATCATATCGTGAACTCAGGGTTTGTGAATTTGGAGGCCAGACCAATTTTCTTGGTTTGCGCAAAGTTCTGAGTTGCGAGGAATAGAGAAGGAGATCTAGACCGTTGGATCCAAAACTATGGGAGAACCGTTGGATCAGAATCGCCGCGTGGTATCACATACTCGGGGGTTCAAGGTTTGAGAGAGTTTCTTTTCGACTACAAAAGTCACTAAGTGTTGAGCGTCGAGGGCTTGTGCAAACACGTGGCACATTCGGTTGGTGGGGACCACGTGGTTGACAGGTGGCGTAGTAGCAACGCCCAGAGAAAGATGGAAGTGGGTGACAGGTGGTGGACACACGTCACCTAGGAAGGATTCAAATATTGTTGACTTATCGCATCTCATGGATTCATGAAGAAGGAGCACAAGGGCTCAACGCTCCAACTTGTGAAGTTGTGAGTTGCGAGGGGTGTTAGAGTTAGGCCCTAGCCCGTGGTCATTAGTAGAGGTGATAGAAATGATACACCATACCCGTATCAACATCTCGGGTATCATAGGTTTGGAAAAGAGGAGTCGAGGATCTTCGACTCACAAACTCGCAAGTTGTGAGTTGCGAAAAGTGCTTGCACTAAGGCCGATTTGTGGTCGTGTGGAGGCAAATACTCACACATGGTGCATGTGGTGCAGGTGGAGTTTTCATGAAGGACTTGTGGATCAGATTTATTGAAGGTTTCAATAGGGAACTGAAGGAGTCACTTCGACTCGTGGAGAAATTAGAATGATCCTGTGCGGATCTCAGCCCAAGGGCAGGAGGTCTACATCATCACTGACTTCTAATTCTAGGTCTGTAGCAGGTTTCATATGGAATTTAGTTGCTAATATATGTGCAATTTCCCTTTCCTTCTTACTAGTAGATAAACTTTTCATGTTACTTGAATGGTCTGTTTGATTGGATATGGCATGATTAGACTTGTCCATGTATTTCAATATCATGTACACCAAGATGTTCCTTTCAAAAATTAGAGAGTTAATCTTACATATGAGATGATACCCTCATACTTGAGAATCGGTAGTTATAGAGCTCCAATCATGAATCATTGACAGAGTCACTTACAGGTACGTTGGTTTACCACGCTTGGGTAATCCATTTCAAATGATTAGATTTCAAGTTCGTTATATGGCGGCATTCACCTTACATCATACGGTTGTGAAGTACCGAACGAGTGAAGCAGGGTGATTCTGACCAACCGTCGCCCACCCCACGAGTGGTTTTTTTGACATATTGAAACATGTTGATGCAGGAGCATCCCTCACGAAAAAAAAAAAAACCAACGTGGAAGAAGGAAGCCAGTTGGAAGACGTCCAGCGCAAGTTTTTGAATTTTAAATTCTCTCTTGAAGTTGACGCACCTAAATTAAATGAGATCATTTAATTTAAGTGCCTTGGTAGAAATGTACTCAGACCTCGAGCCATACGCTCTCGTCTGAGATAAACAGAGGCATTTATAGTAGTAGTTGCAGGTAGATAGAATTGAATTCTTAGATTAGATAGTTCTAGAAGGAAGAGGGAAAACTGAATATAGACACCATCATTTGTATCATTGTAAGTCTAGTTTAGGAAGAGCAAGAAGAGTCTAGAGCATAGGAGAATAGCAGCGATTTGTAGAAGAAATCCCACGTACAGATCTTGAATTAATAGAAGAAATTGATTCAGATTCATGGTTGTTGTGTTATTCTCTGTGTATGTGTGTTGAATGCTCTGCTTATGAATATTACTTCCTGTTATGCATTTGTTATTATGATGTGTGTATGATTTCATGTGTTAAGACTGAAATCTGAGAGGAAGTGAGGTGATTTACAATTGTTTCTCTTTGAGCAAGGATTCCTGCAAGGAGTACAGTTGAGTCGTCCGCAAGGAGTGCGTTGACAGAAGGCTTGGGAGTTAAACTCTTGTTCTCAATTTTCTCAGAAGTGAACGTGAGTTGTTAGAGCCGTGCAAGGAGTGCACAAGCTAAATAGAGTCTCACTCATGACACTGAGCATAAGTGTTGAAGGACTGCTGCTATGGGTATATGCAGAGTCAAGGAAGCTCGAACAATTGAGGCATTCGAAGGTTTGCCGCAAGGAGTGCGTGTAGAGAATCTCATTGAGGTTGAAGTAAATCGAAAAATATCAAGAGGGATAGACCTTTGAGTCACCGAAGATCGACGTAGAAAAGTGTGACTTGAAGTCAGGGAGAAACGTCGCAGGTTGACGAAGCGGTGAAAGAATCTCGTGGAGAGATACTCTTTCTATTTCGTGGATTAACCAAGGGAGAACGAGCGGTTGAAATCTTCTGAAGAGATTTCTCGAGATTCCGAGGATCGTTATATCTTGCAGAGGTGCAGGGAGGTTATGGTAAGAAGATTCCGAAGGTTTTGAAGCTCAGGGAAGGCAGAGTCGTTCGTTGTGGAGGACGTGTGTAAGTAGATCCTCATCTCGCAAACTCGGGCATTGGAGGAGAGAAAAGGAAGTCATTTGACTTCACGAGTGGTGAAGTAGTGAGAGGCTGTGAGTCATCCTTCTGCATAGGACAGGTGGTAGATATCGGGAAGCCTCGTGAACTCGGGAGCTCGCTGGTTGAAAGCCCAAGTATTGGGTACTCCAAGTCACGAGTGGCGAAGCAGAGAGATATTTGGAACCGTCCATCGGAAGGAACAGGTGGCAGGAGATCAAGAGATCTCACAAACTCGGGAGTTCGCAGGGTAAAGACCCAAGTATTGGGTGTGAAAATTCACGAGGTGCGAGGACACGAGGCGAGGAAGCAGCGAGAGGATCGTAGCCATCCATCTGAGGAGGACAGGTGGCGAGAGATCGAAAGATCTCGTGAACTCAGGAACTTGCAGGTTGAGAGTCCAACATTTGGGTACTCCAAGTCGTGAGGTTGCGAGGTAGCGAGAGAAGGATAGCGGTTGGATCCGAAACACAGGAGGACGATTGGATCTAAACGAGGTATCGTGTCTCGGGACCTCGCAAGAAAAGGTCCGAGAATTTGGACGCAGGTATCGCAAGGTTACGAGATAGCGATATCCCGACAGCTGGTGCAGTGTGGACCATCGTGAGGCGTGAGTGGAGTAAAGGTGGCACAAAAGGACACCGAGTCACGAGGCACTGAGGAGCCGAGACTTGTGTGGACGTCGAGTCGTGAAGTGCCGAAGGGCGAGATTCTCGTGTACACGTGGCAGAGCATAAGGTGGGACCGCGCATCTCGGGGACTCGTGGACTAGGAGAGTGAAAACTTGACGGTTCAACCGGCGAGGTCACGAGGTTGCGAGATCGCAAAGCCGCGAGAAGCGCTAACATTAATCCTAGCCCATGGTTGCATGCGGAAGGATCTACACCCATATCGCTAGCTCGGATATCGCGAGATTTGAAAGGAAAAGTTGGAGGCTTGAGTTACAAACTCGCGAGATAGCGAGATTTAGCTGATCTCCTGAGAGCAAAGGGGAGACCTCAGAACCGATTTCTGTGGGTGAAGATCTCCCAATAGGGGGATAGAAGAACCTTCAAGTTCTTTAGGCCGAGAAGAAGAAGGTCCTGTGCAAGGACATGCGTGCCTGGGTGGTGCATACTGCCCCTGCGTCAAGTGGTATCAGAGCATAGAAAAGTTTCTTTGCTTTCTATAGTAGAGGAAAAGGAGAATTCACCATGCCGCCAAGGAGAAGAAGTAAACAATCACCTGATCCAAAGGAGGAAAGAGAATTTTTCAGAGGAAGAGAAATGTCCAGAGATAGAGGAAGACAAGGACAAAATCCAGACATGGAGAGAGAGATTCAAAATCTTTGTGCCAGAATGGAGGACACGGAGACATCGCAGAGGTGAAAATATGATGTAGGAGACACCAGTGAATCCGAAGGTGAAGAAGATGCTGGACATGGAGGATAAGAAATCCCGGTAGAAGATGCAGCCAATCAGCGTTTAATTAAGGCTATCGCTCAGATGAGTTCGAAAATGAAAATGGACATTCCATCTTATGAAGGGAGTCTGGATGCAGAAGAGCTGCTAGATTGGATTAGAGCTCTTGACACTTACTTCGATTATGAAGATATTGAAGATGACAAGAAGGTTAGACATGATGTCATGAGATTAAAAGGACATGCAGCCTTGTGGTGGGATGAACTGCAAGATGACAGGCGTTGCCAAGGCAAGCAGAAGATTAAGAGCTGGGACAAGATGATTACAAAGATGAAGGCAAAATTCATTCCCAGGGATTATCAAATTTCTCTATTCAAGAGAATGCAGAACCTGAGACAGAAGATGATGACAGTGAAGGAGTATACTAAGGAATTTTATAGGTTGAATATCAGGGCAGGTCATCGCGAAAGCAATGACGAAAAGGTGGCCAGGTATCTGAATGGCCTGAGGTATGAAATTCAGGATGAATTAAATTTGGCAACCGTCCGAATGGTGGAGGATGCTTACCAATTGGCTTTGAAAGCTGAGGAGAAGTTGAGTCATAAAAAAAGTCAGAGAGGCCGAGGAAGAATTCAGCCCAAAGGCAAATCGGTTGCCCAAGACAAATACTAGAAGCCTAAGGAAGACTGGAAGAAACCTCAGGAAAATGTTGAAAGAGGTGGAACCTCACAGAGAAGACCATATGCTGAGCAGCGAGGACAACAAATTGAGAAAAAAGGAGGATATGTTGATAATGATAGGTTTCCTCGTACCAGAGGCAGAGGAAGAGGAAGAGGTGGAGTAATCACATGCTTCACGTGTGGAAAGAATGGGCACAAGTCGTTCGAATGCCCAGAGAAAAGGAAAGAAATTGGAGAGACTCACATCGCCGAGGCACAGAGGCGAGATGTTGAGACAGAGTACGCTGAAGGCGGAAGATCGCTAGTAATGCAAAAATTTCTTTTGATGCCAGAGAAGGAGATGGAGAATCCAACACAGAGGAACAATCTTTTTAGGACTGCTTGCAAGACCAAGGATAGAGTGTGTAAAGTCATCGTGGACAGTGGAAGCATCGATAATCTCATTTCAACCGAGATGGTAGAAAAGTTGGAACTGGAGACAATTGATCACCCGAGTCCATACAAAGTTTCATGGCTACAAAAGGGACATCAGGTAAATGTCACTAAACAGTGCTTAGTTGATATCAAGATAGGAGGATATAATGATAAAATTTTATGTGATGTTACTCCTATGGATGTCTGTCATTTATTGTTGGGTAGACCATGGCAATATGATAGAAATGTAGTTCATGATGGGAGGATGAATACATATACCCTGAAGAAGAATGGGAGGACTCACATGTTGTGTCCAATTGAAGATAAAGAGGTGAAGCCAGAAGTAAGCAACAGAGTACTTCTCATGAGTGGGAA
>SNQJ01S0090631.1:41603-56898 GCA_010110895.2 Picea sitchensis
GAAAGAATATATATTATGGTTAAAAGTGGTATAAAGTGCTCATACTGATTTTGATCCAAAATGGATCTTGAAATGATAAAAAATCAAGGTTCTCAAATGATAAAGAAAATGACATGATCACAAAGTGCTCATCGCAAGATTTCCAGTGGTGCAAACGAATCAAAAAATGGACGTCATACGAGAAAGTTACAGTAGTTGGAAAATTTGGTCTTGTCTAGCAAAAGTCAAAGGGTCAAAGGGAAACATGGCATGTTCAACATGTGACACTTGGAACCTTATGTGCTCGACAAGTGGCAACTCCTGCAACCAACACATGGTATTTCAAATATTGACATTTGGCAGTTTTTTATGTTGACAAGTGGAAATGGTTGATTGGTCCACATGGTATGGTTTTGGCCAACCATGCACTGACACATGGCCCAACCACTAGGTGCCACGTGTCACCCTGGATGGGGCCTAAAAGGGACGAATGGAAAATGTAATCTGACTCCATGGGATTTAAATCTCTGACCTATCAACATAACAAAGTCCTAGCACTAATGCACTAACCACAAAGGCAAGAACCAAACTTTAGAAATACATCCACTTTTTAAAAATCTAAGTTAAGAACCTTTACATGGCTAAAGAAGGCACACCTTGTTGGGCGCTAGGTCAAATGATAGGGGCTGTGACCAAGGGCTTGCCTAGGTGCAGGGCCCTAAAGGGCCTAGCTCCAGGCCATATGACTCCCATATGATCAAAGAAAGGGGTGGGAACCCCATTCTTGGGGTCTTAACCAAAGTTTTATCCAAAAGTGGGTTTTGACCTTATTTTAGTGGATTTTTAGTTGTTTTTTAGTGATTATTGAGGATATTTGTCCCTCTTAAGGGGATTTGAGCCCAATATGAGGCCATAAAGTTGGGGGGAAGTTGGATTTCGAATCTCAACTTAAAATCTATATAAACCAAGTGTTTTTTACAGTCCTGAGAGGTTCAAATTAGCATAATTGATGCCAAGTTGTGAAGTTCAAGCCATTTTTGAGGGAAGCCATTGAGGAAGCAAGATTTGGAGGCCATTTTCGGGAGCTACGCTCAGCCTTTTTCAGTGTCATCAGTTGTGTTGGATTATTGAGTTCAAGAAGAACATAGACAAACCAATTTGTAATCCATTTGATGTACTTATAATTTATTTTTTAAGAATTGAAGATTAATAAGAAAGCCTCCCCCACTAAGACAAAGGCCCAGAGACATAGGCAACCGTGTCGAACTCCATTATCAATATTTTGCATTATGGTTTGTTGTTATTAGTGCTAATTTTCTGTTCTGAATTCTTTATGATGGTTGCAGCATTCTTTCATTAAATCTTCTTCTTCTCTTCAATGTCTAAATGATAAATCAACTCATGCATAAACTTAACCAAGTCTTTAAAAGATCATTTTTAGATCAAGTGGTATCAGAGAAGGTTGTCAGTTGGTTGTTTGAGTTTTCATGATTACTAGGGAAAAGCTAAGTCATGGTGAAGGAGCACTTGTAGACGGATATCCTGAGAGGGGACATCTCAAAGTGAAAATATGGCATCATAAGGACTTTCTTAAAACTAAAGAGAGTTTCAAATAACTTTTTTTTCCATGTTGGAGAAGGTAAAAGTGTTGTATGATGATTACCTGGAACGAAAAAGACCGGTTCAAGGGGAATCTTTAAAGAAAGACAAAAGTGAAGAAGGAGAGGACCCTCCTAAAACTCCTCCTTCACCTCCTTCATCTCCATCTTCTTCTTCTTCTTCTTCAAGTACAAGTTTGAATACTACTTCTTCAAGAAAACATTCTCATAAACATAATCCTGATATACCATTACTTAAAATCGATATGAAATTTGTTTTACCTATGTATGCTGGCGAAGTTAATGCTGAGAAACTTGATAACAGGGTTAAACAAATGGAGGTATATTGTAATGTGTAGCAAATAAAATATGAGGCAACCAAAATCATATTGGCATCACTTTGTCTTGAAGGCACAACTCTCATCTCATGGAAAAGTAAGATGCAACATGGAACTCAACAAGTTGGTAAGATTTTTCCATCATGGCATGATTTTATGTACGCACTTAGAAAAACGTTCTATCCATTGGGATATAAGGAAAAGGCTTTAATTGAATGGAAAAGTCTTAAGTTAAGAAAAGGAAAATTGGTGCAAGAATACACATATGGATTTCATAATATGTCTTTGATGTTAGATGTTCCATTGACTACACAAGAAACTCTTATGAAGTATATAGGAGGTTTACCTACTTATATTCATAATTGTGTTTATGTTTGGACTTGTTATCCCCTATCCTATGGATAACTAAGGATATTATGTCTCGAGGCCCACAGGTCCTAGACATGGAGTACCGAGAGACATATTTACTTGAGCTTGGCCCTAGAGGGCCCATCCTTTCTTCAATGCCTCCCATCTATCAGCAACAACAACCTCCATCCCATCGGCCTGGTTCTGAAGTAGTAGTGGGTCTTTCTCCATGAGATAATGAGTCTGGGTATCATGGTATGTTTCACTCTGATTCTCAAAAAAGTTGAATATGTGCATTTAATTCTCTTTTTCTTCATGACGTTTGCTTGGAAATTATGCCTTTTAACTTGTCCATACCTAGGGGGGATGACAGAATGCGCTAGCAAGTTGGTTCCCTTAGGGATGAGTTTCCACTGGGTGGGTCTATGAAAGGTCATCTTCCATTCCTTCCATACTTATTACTTTTCATCATTTTCCCTCTCATCTATCCCCTACATTGGTTAGAGCATTGGGTTTTCCAAGTTATTAAGGGTTGTACCTTGCCTTATGGGAAGAAGGGGATAAAGACCCAGAGGGTAAAAGTAGATAGAAAAGATTAAAAGCCAAGATAAAACCTTGATATTCTTTACCCAAGGATCCCCGAGAAAGCAATAAAAGGCTTCTCAGCAAGAAAAATGGGGGACCCATAAAATAAAATAAAACTTAAGACATAGTTGGTAGATAGGGGGTCTCATCATGAGCCAGCCTATTAGGTCCATGGGCATGTAGCTATATGACACCACTATTCATCTGGTCACCACGCCAGGGTAGTGGCTCTGGCATAGCCAAGAGAAAGGGGGTCCCATCATGAGCCATCCTTCTCATCTTCATGAAATGCTTACGGGTAACGTTGTCATAATTGGTCACCACACCAGGGAAGTGTCCTCCATTTTTTCTCTTGAAAGAAAAAGAAATAATACAAAGAGTGAAAAGGCATTTAATGGGATAGGAAACAATTGCATCGATGACAAGGTGCAACTCACCCTCTATAGAGGCACCCATAGGTAAGACCTACATTTCCATGTTATCACTACACCCCTTGCCCAAACATCCCATACACCATCTCATGCATTTACATGACCTAGATTGGTATTCACCTGGAAACACCCCACAACTAAGGAGAATTACCCCAATAGGACATTATGAAACCCTCTGCAAACTTGGCTTGTAGAATAACATAAGATATTTGATCACTTGTCTAGGAAAAGGGGGGTTTTATGCACATGTTTGGGTAACTTGATTATTAGATGTGATTGACATTACTATGATCCCTGTGACTTATGAGTCGATGGAGGGCGTACTTTTTGTTGCTGCAGGACCATGCCCGACATATAGGTACATATGGGGAGATGATTATCTCGGACCTTTATAGGGATGAATCCCCAGGAAAAGGATGCTGAGAGCTTAGCCAGGGGCAGAGAGATACTAGAGGCTTACACCTATTAAAAGGGAGGAAGTTCCACTAGAGGAACTTTGACAAGCCTGGACCCAGGGGGGTCTTGCCCTCCCACCATGACATTGGCCTTTGAAGGCCCATGATGTCATCATTCAGAGCCTTGACATCATCCAATTGAGGTATCCAGCATGAGGACAACTTTCATTGGCACATGTGGCAGTTCCTGAGGGGTTTTGAGCCCCAATGTTTCACTTTGGAGGCCTAGCGTTCCAAGAGGGAGGTCAACGTCACCCTAGGAAGGGAATGACGTCACCCTCAAAGGATGAAATTAGGGTTTTATTTGTCAATTTTAAGTAAAACTGGATTTTTCATGTAAACTAGCCATGCTGACCTTTTTTGACCTAAAATGTAATTAAAGGTCATTTGTATTGTATAATAAGATATCAAACTCTCATTTTTATTTGTCATATTTCACTAAGCATAAATCACATGAAAAATATAACAACCATAAGGCACAAAGAAACCATAACATAGGATATGTGTGGTTCACCCCCATCCTAGGGCTACGTCCACTAACTTTTCTTCTATTTATTGTCTTCTATCAATCATCTACATGCACAGAGCCACAAGATCCTACTCCACATAGGATAGGAGATCTGCGTGCACTTCGCTAGATCCTCCTTCCCTGAGTTAGGTTACAGCACAAACCCCTCTTACAATATACACACAAGCTTCTTACATCCACTTTCACTTATCTCTACAAGTGTTCAACATAGCATGCACAAAGAATTTACAACTATCATTTTGACTTAGCACAACACCACTTAGATCCTCTAGATCCCCCCCCTTTTATTACATCGCCTAGCTACTCATTTCTATATTACAGAAAGGGCCTAAACATGGGTAAACCCATGGACCAACATCCCCATAACCGTTACATAAACCCTAATCCCAAAATTTCCCTAAGAAGGGGCCAAGATATCGTGATCTCTGCTTCGGCTTGCGCTCCATCTTCGACTAGTCTGTCGAAGTCCCAAAATTGGTCAAACATGACCAACGTTTCCACAAAACATGGTCAAGGGCCAACAAGCCCCCAACACTCACCTGTGACTTGTCCTGAGTCACTCTAATCTGGGTAACTCCCTCAAATGCCTCAAGCTTGGCTCGAGTTCCTTCGACCTGTTGCTTCGCTAGAGCCTCCTGCTAGACGAACTCCTGAATAACTGCCTCGTTCATAGGTCCTTCCAAGCATTGTTCAACTGTGGTGAGTACTTGTTCTAGTTTTTCTCCTCATCCTTCAATCTCCTCAAAAAGTAGGCAAGCTACATCCTGGATGGACTAAAGCTTCTGAGTCACTTCCATGACTTTGCTCTGTATGGCATGGACCTATTGCTGAGCCGTGTGCTGTTCTTGGGACCTTTTCATTCTCTTAACTGCCAACAGGAGTTTCAACTGTGCTTGTACTATTGTTGCTTGCTGCTTTTCCTCTTGGAGCTGTGACTCCAGTTTATTTAGTTCAGGGTCCTCTATAAGTCTCTTATAAGTCTGTGCACTTCGACTGCTAAGTTTTTTACATTCCAAGGCTACTTTGATTCTTTCAAATGCACTCCAGGCAGTCGCTTTTGTTTGGTCTCGCACGTCCTGTGAAGTGCTTGGCATCATTTTTAGCTCTAGATCTTCTACTCTCTGTTGCAGTTGTTGGATGGCTTCAAAAAGCCTCGCTACTTGAATTTCCATAGGGTCTTCTTCCTTCTATTCTAATCCTGTCACATAGCAAAGTGCTCTATTGATTGCTTCTTTAACTTCGACCTACTCTGGGAGAAAATTTTCTTTCTCCTGTTGGATTTGTGCTCTTTCTTCTGTGAACTTTGCTTGGAGGTCATCGTTTTCCTGCTTTGCAACCCAACGCTGCTCTATGAATTCCTCTTGTTCTTGCTTAAGGGCCTCTGTGGCTTATTCTTTTTCTTATTGAACATGACCAAGGTGAGCTTCAGTTGCATCTTCTATTCTGTGGAGTTGGGCAGGCTCATCTCCCAACTCTATTTCTTCTGATGGTGGGGGCGCAATAGACACTGTGTGGCTGGAGTGAAGGGCTTGATGTACCCCTCTCATCTCTGCTTCAATCCTTTCATACATGGTATCTTGTTTTTCTTCACTGCGCTATAAGATATCTTCCAAAGTTTCTGACACGACAACAATGATGAGGTCGATTTCGTCCTCCGTGAGCACACTTTGCATCTATGATTTACTAGCTTTGGAATTCTTCCACGGTGTAGATTTCGTGGGGGGAACCTTTCTTTTGTTGGATGCTTCAGCCTCATTAATGAGATCCCTAGGTAGTGTTACTTCACCTTGCTTCTACTTGTCTTCTTCTCGATTGTCCTCTTCTTTCTCTACTTCGTCAACACCTCCTCCTCCTGGTGAATCTGAAGTAGTCTCTTAGGATGCGTTGTTCAATTTTTGTACCTCTTTCATCTTCTTTATTTTGCTACTTCCATGTATATCGTACTCTTCACGAGTAACCACCGTAATTCCGATTAGGTCAAGGTCGGATAGGTATGTCTGGTCAACTGGTACCAAGAATTCTTTATGCCACTCCTTAGTGATTTCCTCCATGTCCTACTCAGTGAACTTATAGTAACTCTACATCTCTTCTTTGTTCTCATCTCCACGCCCAGTGATATAAATAAAATTTCTATCTACATGGAACTTCACATATATCTTGAACCTATGAAGGTTGTTTGGTGTCATGCGAAGGAAGGAATCGATAGCCTTCTTCAACTGCAGGTAGTAAGTGTGGAACACCACGTTCGGCTACCATTGTTTTCCCATATCGCTTGAGTACTAGAGTGTGGTGAACTTCACATCTAGAGGTTCAAATCGTTCAATCTCATTGAAGGTCTCACCTTTTGGCATCTCCCAAGCAATGAACACAATGAGGATCAACAACCAACTGAAGTGGAACTCGTGGCCCTGATCCTGAGCTTCATGGCAGTACTGCTCTAACTGGTTAATGAGGTAGCTCACCCAGTTCATTTGTAGGCCTTCTACATATTTTCTCGCCATATCAACAACGAACCCTGTGACATCCATGGGTCTATTCTTTCTTACTAGATTACCTACGATTAACTAGAAGGCTAGATGCACTGCGCCATTCTTTATGGAGGCTAACTTGTATCACTGCTTCCCCTTTTACACATCACCATAGGTGTTTTTAATCATTTGTGCCAGAGCATGGTCTATATCCTTTCCTGGATAAAAATTTTGTGGGTCTGGTTCTTGCATGCTTAATCCAATGATCCGATGGATCAGTGCCGGATCGACGGTGATGCGTCTATATAGCCATAGATAACTGCCATGGAAGCATGATAGAAGGATCTTAACAGACGTCTTAACCTCCTGGTGCCTTCCAAAATGGGGTATCTTTATTACGTTTAGGATAGTGGACCTTGCGAGGTCCATAGTCCACGTTTAGGGAATGATCTTCGACTTCTTTCCCTTCGTCTTGGTCAAATATTTGTCAGGTGCGAGCATGCCATAGCTCTTGTGATATCCTAGGTTATAGTCGTTGATATTCAAGGTCATAATATTTTCCATCTGTTCCTTGACTACAGGTATCCCCTTCGGGAGGTACACAGTAATCATTGTGTAGTAAAAGTCCCTTAGGACACTGTCACAACTCACCAAGCCAACCATAGGTGGGATGTAGTCGGGTACAATGGATGGGATTAGCTTTGCATTTTCCAAGTCATCACGATGCTTGGTTCGTTTCTTGGTCGCAGCTCGGGATGGTCTAGATCCACGAGAAATCGACAGGGAGGCTTGCACTCCTTGCGTCGATGAAGCTTGAACTCCTATGGACATCACCTTCTCATCCATAAGGTCGATTAGAATTTCTTCGACAAACTTTTCTACTTCGCTGAGTCCATCTGACATGCACGCTCGCGAGCAGGTATCTCAGGTCGGTGATCAAACACTCAATGTAATAGAGCAGGTGGCGAAGTCTCAATAGGTACAACGCGATAATAATGAATTCTCTGTGGGCTTGGATACAATTCGTAAAAGTCTTCTCGGTGCAACATTCGATGAGATAAATAGACAATGTCATAACGGATTCTTCCAATGAGTTGAAAATCCTTAATCATTGTAGTTCGATCCGTTATGGTGCGGTCCCAATGTTCCAATGGTGAGATTTCTGATCATAACTGTTGTTCTAACTATTTAAGAGTGTCAATATAACGGTCATAGTACCTCCAAGAGTCATATTTCTCCACCATGGCGAAGTGCCACTCTGCACTTTTCTGATATTTCAATGAAGTTCAAGTTCTGTAAACCTTCTTTCTGTGAAGTCCTTTCTTGTGTCTCTTGCAATTTTTCTAGCTTTGCTTTCTTCTTGTTGAGATTTCTGGCTTTCTTTCCTGTAATCTGAGTCACCGGTTTCCTCTTTCCATTCTTGTTATGATTTTCTCTTGGAATAGTAACTTCGCACTATTGTGGATCGTTCAAGGGTTTTGAGAGTAATACTTCTCTTTTTTCTGTAGTAGGTTATATACTCTCTTGTACAGATAGGTGCTTCACGTCTTCCTGTGTTGTTTCAAATTTGACATCCAGATCTCTGGTCCTTAGTAGCTTCGACTTGTTTTATTTTTCTTCTATTAAGTGTGCTATTCTCCTAGTCATGAAGTCCTTTAATTCTTTCTTTTTCTGTTCTAAGGATTCCTCCTCTTTTCTTCGAATCTGATCTTTCTCAATCTAGGTTTTTCCTAGCAACATAGAAAATGGGGCATTGTTATCAATAAATTTAATGACCTCAAATTATTCCTCTATAAAAGTTCCATGAGTACTCATAGATATATGGGTAAGTATTCCACATAGGGCTATCAACTTTCCTCTAAATAATGCTATTCCTCCCAATGAAGGACTCATAGCATCATTTCCCAAAATTTCCCAAGTTCTTTTTGTCATGATATTTACTTGTGTTTCCTCATCTAGAACACGTCTCCTACAGACCAGCTCAAAACCACCTTTCGTACCCCATGGGGCACTTACGCCTATAGGAAAATGTCTTTTAGACTAATAAACACCAGAGCCACTTTTCAGAGAGCAGGGTAACTCAGACCTGATTTTCATAAACAAAAGACAAGGCAGGTTGATTTCCAGGAGTCTGAGAAATCGACAGCAAGATCATTTGAGCTCGATCTCAATGATCAATTAATCGATGAAGAGGTAAATGAATTCTTGGCCAAAGAAGATGAGGATAATCAGGGTCTCAAAAATGAAACCATTAGTGAATCTATTCAATACGATTTTGTTTCTAAACTACCTATGTTTCTAAAAGGGATTTGTTGGCATAGGCCATGATTTTAAGCAAGCTACAGGAAAAACCAAAGCACCCATTGCTGAGTGCACTGAACCTCTACCTGTTATAGCACCTATACACTGTGATAATTGTCTGGACTGGGTAGAACATTACTACATAGGAATACCATATTTATAGGCACAGTAAAAACATTTGGCAGCTCGAAATTCCCTACTTGAAAGAAAAATCAAGAGTTGAAGGCATGTGCAGATTAGGAAAGCAAAAGGCCCAAACGAGCCGGTGGTGTGATTATCAAGAATGTAAAAAATTTCAATGTTGTCATTAACTCAGAGTTATCCGACCCCTCATTATCTAATCTCTAGAATGGTAAAAATGGTTTTGATTTTCTTTGATTTTATTTTGTTGTAAAATTCAAATAGGAAGATTTATTTTGATTTTCTTTGTTAATATAATCCTAGCTACAGAATCTCACGATTTTGTAGCTAGACTATTTCTAAAAAAATAGTTTGAATTGTTTTTCTAAAATTCAATTTATTTTTGTTATTTTTCAAGAGAATAATAGTTAGGGTGTTATTCATAAGGAGAAGCCATCATGGATTATTCGTTGTATAGTTTAGTAGTTTCTCTTTTGTTTGATAAAACTATGTCATTATGCAATTAATTTTGATAAACAAACTCCTACATGAGTGTTTCTCTGTTGTACTATTTTTGTAAAACAATCTATTTTTGGGATTACCCTCTATCTTGCATGATAAGAGGTTGTTAATCCAAGACTAGTTTAAACAATGGTTCTTGTTAGTAGTAAGGACAATTTTTTTTGGAATACAGTATGGACATGTGATTTTGGGAATGGATATGGGAAAGAAATTCACCTTTGGCTTTAGACTTGTGTGATTCTTATTCCATTGTGTTCTTCTATTACCTCTGTATTATGAGATATTATTATGAATGGTTTAGCTTTAGTCTGGTCATCATATGGTGTTTCATATTTTTAAATATTAGATGTTGTCCATAATTTTTCATTCCATTTTGTATGTGTGATCAATCTATCATTTGATTATTATTGAATTTATTCTTAATGTTAAATGTTGGATAATATCAATACTCATATTTGAGTTTTCTTTCATTCTTAAATATGGATCATCTTAAGATCATGAGATTTTCAATTAGTTGTCTTTCTATTTTTATTAATTTACTCCAACTATCAGACACTTCTATAACATCCTGATCTTGCACACACTGAGTGAACTTATTCTTTGAGGACACTTTCTCACAAGTGATCCGGATTATTATACTATTAAGCATTTGATTTTGATTATGAGGCATTATGGGTTGATGACATGTTGTTTTGTTGCATTGAAATAGACAGGTGCTATTGACTTGGTTTTACCTAGTGTGCAGGATTTTGGACCTCGAGGATACATAGGCATCAATGGAACCCCTTGGACTCTGGATCGAGTCTGGGAGTGAACTATTGGGGTTTGATTGTTTTATATGTGATATTAGAGAATCTGATTAGATGATATGATTATGGATATATTTATGACATGATTTGTTGATAATGCAGGCTGACGATAGCTTGTCGACCAGACTCACATGTGGAGTAGAGGGGTCATGCACGACTACCATAGATGTTGAGGGAGAGGTGTGGACAATAGCCCTACCACAGTCTACTAGCACTCCCATCGTGGATCGAACTATAGGTTAACGATTACCTAGTTCGAGAGGACCCACGATGCCGTGAGGGTAGACTGCGACAGTCGCTCACGATGATTCTAAGGGGCACGCAATAAGGTATGGGCCTTGTTCCTTAGAGGCCCTTAGTCTCCCACAATATCACTTGGCGAAGTATTGAATCCAAGGGTTTTTGATGTCTACCAAGTCATTCAAGAGGCGAGTGGCACCCTTGGAGCACATGGTGCGTCCTGAAGGGCACGTCGTGCAAGAAAAATGGAAAGAGACGAGTGGCACCCTTGGAGCACGTAGTGCATCCTGAAGGGCATTTTGCGTTGTTAATTAATAAATGAATAAACCTAGATGGCCTTAGGATGAATAACATGATAAGAAAAATTTAAAACATTTTCCCAAAAAAAAATATCGCCCAGCCTCGAAAATTAAAATCTAGGTCTAGGTGAAACTTGTGGTAAAAGAAAATATGTTTGTGAAAATAAAAATAAAAATAAATAAATAAAAATGATAATCATCTTTAATCATGGGTTGAGAAGGGGGTGAGTAATTCTTTTAATTTATAAAAATCTTTTGGGGGATAAAATTTTAAAAAAGGGGGAAATAATTGTTTTATCACTTATACTAATTAAAAAATATTAATTAAAAAGGGAAAAGGGAAAAAGTTAATTTTCTACACTTGCCAAATTGAGTTTCAAATAAAAAGGGAAAGAGAGAAATCTAAAATAATTAGGAAACTAGGAAAAAGTGGGAAACATAAAAAGAAAGGGGAAACACAAGGAAAAAGAAAAAAGTCTAACTTAGTAAGTTATATAACATTAAGAACTTTCTAAATTAAACAAAACTAGTAAATTAATAAAGGGGAAAGTCATTAAAACTTGTAAGGGAATATGGGGACACCTAGGAGCGATTCTAGGAATGATTTTAGGTGGGTCAAGGAAATAGCGGTAATTAATTGATTAAGGAAATTAATTTTTGGTGAAATGAAGGGAATGGGTGACACATGTATAGGGAGGATTATTATGAATTAAATTATTGAAAATAAATTAAATGAAAATTAGGGAAAATAAATGACTTAGAAACTCTATATAATGGAGGGAGGAGAAGGATGATGGATCTCGGCTATTATGTGTAATGTTCCGCTGCAGAAATTTATACTTGATTGACTTAGCTTGTGGGAGTTGGGATACCCAGCTCAATGAGGAGTGGTAGCTCGGCCTTGCGAGGCAAGCTGGGAGCTAGTTGATTCTCTAGTTAGTGTTAGGTTATGAAAAAGGTATAAATATCTTCCTTTTTCCCATAGTTCATGATATTATTTTGATTGACTTTTCGGTTATTTAGAAGCAAATAGAATAGAAAATGAATAATATACCCTTTAGCGTTGATTGTTGGAGATTAGATTACATAGATTCTAAATATGATTGGAATCGTCTGGTTTTATTGCAAGATTGGTTAAATATTGTCGAACCCAAGATAGCAAGGGGAATCTTGAAGATGCGCAAGCTATTGGAGGTTGAAGACTTTATGGTGCAAAGCAGTTTTAAAGATAATTGAGTTACTCATTGTAATAGTAAATAAATCTTGAGGATCTCTCGATCCTCAGGATAGCTTAATTTACCCATATTATTGTAACATATAAGGGTTAAAATAGATCTTGAAGAAAGGAGAGATTTTTGCACTCAAGAATAGAGAATATAAAATTGCTCTATGTTAGCAATTTTTGTAGAAATGTTGTACCAGCTATGAAATCAATAGAAGCCTCGAGAATATTTTCCATTTTTATATACTGAGTTTCAAATAACAGTGCTTCTAAGGACCGAAGGCCCAATTTGAGGGAGCTACTGTTGGATCTGTAATTGTATCAGCTCAAATTCTGTCTTGTGATTCAATTCTCTTTTATAGTAGTTAACAAACACATAAGTGTGTTGATGGTTTCATGTCAATTGCAAGAAATAGATATTTCCTGAAGTATTGAATAATTGTTGTTCCAATTCCCATTACTGAGATTCGATGCGTGAAGGTTTCTCATAAGTTCACATCTGCAGTTCATTTTCATAAGTTTACATTTGTTGTTCCTTTCATAAGTTTACAACTATTGTTCCTTTCATTAGTTTACATTTGTTGTTCCTTTCTGCTAGAATATAGTTGTTGTTCCTTTCAATAGAACTATGATTGTCGTCTCTTTTCAGTTAGATTACAGTCTCTGTTCCTTTCCATAGATGGAGTAATTCACCTTTTTCTTTTCAGCAATTCTGATTCATAATGATAGCAATTCCTACAAGTCTTTATCTAGATTCAATTACTTATTTTAGAATGAATTCAATAGATTATGTAGTTCCTTTCCTTTTGCATAGCTTTATATTTCAATCCCTAGAATCTTTAATGAATGTTTGAGGAACTTGATTGTTGACAAACTCAGATCTGACTTCGCTACACGATTTTAGCCTCTATAAGCTATCTGCATAGACTTTGCCGATATTATTTGAGATAAAAGATGAATCCTCGGGTTGATAAATTAATTTTAAACTAAGGTTGTTTTTAGACATATTTAGAGCCCAACATTTTGGCGTCGTTGCCGGGGAAGAATGTCAAAGGTAGCATAGATTGTACCTCTGGAGGATAAGGTATTAAATATGGAAGGTAAGAACCTACATAGGAAATAAGTAAGATGCTTATACTAGTGCCTACCTCCAGCTGACGCATTAAGAGGTTGCATAGGTGTTTTTTTTTCCTTTTTGATTTTTTTCCTTTTTTGTTGTGTGAAGTGTGTATGACTAAGAAGAAAGATCTTGAAAAACCAAAACCTCCACCAAAAATTACAAAACCCTAGGGCTCGGTGCTCCCTGGAAGGAGTACTTTCATAGACTACATCATTTGAAAAGAAGAATCTCAAGCCTCGGTTGGACCTAGAAAAGGATCCACCCGAATCCCTCAGGTGGCAGCTTCACCAACTGCAGCCCACACTAAGTTTTCAGATCATAGATATTCTACCCCTCAACCCTTTAGGAGAGGGAAACTCTTGTAATCTGGAGGAAGGATAAGGAGAAACTAGTGGGATAAATAAGACAGACCCACCACCCAATCCCAAATCTCCTGCAAAAGAAGAAGGAATACCTGAAATTCCAGAAAGAGGGAGTGCAATCAGATCCCCTGGAAGATCAGATAACCAATCAATTCAAATAAAATATCCAGATCAAGAAATCCCTAAACATTTCTGGCATATTTTCGATCAAATGGCACAACCAAATCCACAACAGCCCCAGACTTCCACTTTGGAATATCCGATAGTTGATCCAATTTCCAATTCTCCCATGAAGGTTATTCCCCTATAAAACCTACCAACCTTTCATGGGTTAATCTTAGAATACCTAGACGCATTCTTATTTGAATTTGATGTCCTATGTAGAGGATATGATTACACCTCTGAACCCAAAAAATTAAAATTGTTCCCCTCCACTTTGAAAGGAGCAACTCTACGCTGATTCATGGGATTAGGGGGAGGAACTATAAACTCATGGGATGAAATGAAACAAGACTTCTTGACAAAATATCAGGATTATTGTAGAACCAGAGACTTAAAAGATGAAATCTTTCAAATGACTGCAAAAGAAAATGAATCATTAGAAGAATATGTAGAGATATTTCAATATAATTTACAAAGATCACCCTATGGCACACTACCAGGGGAAGTACTTAAGGCAAATCTGATTAAAGGTATGAAATATGAATGGGTAGAAACGTTGAATTTGATGGGGAAAGGTTATATTTATCAAGAAACTTATGATGACGTTGTCCTATTGTGCATCAGGTGCTCAAGAGGAAGTTCACAAACCAGATCAGGGATACGTACCCCCTTCACCAGAAATAGCAATATTAATAGCGGGGGTGTTACTCGAGCTGAAGTTGGTAATCTCTTAGAAAACTTTAAAATAGACATTTTGAGCACTCTGACTACACAATTGTGTAAATTCTAACCTTGTACAATGTCTACTGTAAACAAATATTCAGAAAAGAATAGAAAAAGATACAGTGGCAAATACAAACATTACACAGAGATTTTTCCCCTGGAAACCCAAACCAGGAAAACCAGCATATATTATATTCATACATTGTGTTACATTGTTTACAATACAATATACATATAGGATCCAATGACATCAAAAACCCTAACCCAATGACTTGGATTAGTCCAAAACCCTAATTCCTTAACCGGAAATAGAAAACCATCGGTAAAACACCATGTGCCAAAAAAACCACCTAAATACATGACATGTTTCCCAAGGTAGGTGTCACGGTTACCGAGGAATAAAATATTTTTCTAGGGGGCACTGCCCCTAGACCTCCACACGGGGGGCTCCGCCCCCCTCTAACCCCCCTGCGCGCCCGATGCATACGCTCAGACACTACTACTTGTGCAAAGAATATAACACATACCTAACATTCTCCCACTTGTTGTTTTCTTTGCACACAGGGGGTTACAAGGTTACATAGTCAAAAATCCAGGGCAACAATGCCCATGGATCCTCTACACCAAGAGAACTTCTCAGTGCTCACAGATTTTGTTAATGAGTCTGCAACATTCTTCAAAGTG
>SNQJ01S0090631.1:56908-66942 GCA_010110895.2 Picea sitchensis
CCCATCTCTTCCTCTACAGATTGAGAAGACGTTGGGAGAAACAATGACACGCATTCCAAAGGGTACATTTAAAAAATATTGTCACAACCCAAATGCAAGGGCCACCCAGAATTACTCTGTGGTGGAGGATTTATCACAAACCCCTTGTGCAATGTCTACTTTGGAGGTCCTCCAAAACTGCCCTGCTCAGAGGAAAGCCTTGTTAACCACTTTGGGCTCTACTGAGACTTGTAATCCGGGCACCATCATGTTAGATACAACTGACTTAAACCCTCTTCTACCTTACCACGTAGCGTTTCAGATAGTAGTGGCTCATCCCATGAAAACTTTTACTCGGAATATCTTTCAAACAGTGGTCGACGAGGATGCCTCGACGTGCGTTATGTTGTTAGCATGATGGAAGGCCATTGGTCATCCCATTTTGTCTCCATCACCTACTCTCCTCACTTCTTTCAACGGTCGTTCATTCCAACCACATGGCATTGTTCCTTCTTTCCCTATGCAGTTAGGAGGGAAAACCGTGTGTGTCAAAGTAGAGGTAGTCAATGCTCCTCTCAACTACAACCTCTTGATAGGATGGAGTTGGACTTATGCTATGCAAGTTGTGGTTGCTACAGTTTTCTGAGTCTTGTTGTTTCCACACGAGGGTCAGATAGTGACCATCGATCAATTGTCTTTCTCCAGACCTGACCCAGCTTTGGGGGCATCCACGGTCACGATGATTGATAATCCTCAATCAAGTGTCGTTATTGTAGGAGTTGGTTTGTGCCCATCCTTGATGGGTACCTTTGATTACCCACCTCCTCACGACGATATCAAATTTATATCTAATCACCATAAGGTTGAGATTTTTCAAGTTTCGTCGTTCCGCACGACTTACTTTGAGGATCCTTGGATTATTCCTTCCCCATCATCCATGATGGATGAGATAGGGCACCCAGGCATGTCCATTCCCTTATCTGCCGCTGAGGTAGCGTACTCTTTAGTCCAGCAAGATTCAACTAACCAAGATATGACTCCTGCACAAGAGTTAGATCCACTTCTGGAGCCTATTTGGGCTCAGGGTTCTCTCGCTAATATTGATTTGTTAGACTTATTCTTGCCTTCTGATGAAGCAGTAATCGAAGCAATGACTAGTCTGGACAAACCTTGGGAAGATCTTCATCACAGATCATATTTTCTCCCAGAGTTAAGCCGAATCGAAGCAGGAGAATTCATCGTTACCATAACGGGAGATCAACCATGTCCTATTAATCTCTTAGCTACGCAGGAAATTTATGCTGAGGGAAATATGGCAACTATCACTGAAACTGTACCCATCAACATCTCTCGAAACCTTGGCATTGTGGAGAATGTCTTCATCGGAGAGGATTGCTCCCCCAAAGAAATTCAAATTTACACGGATATTTTCAAAGAATTTTGCGACGTTTTTTCCTGGTCTTATGAGGAAATGCCAGGTATCGATCTAAAAATAGTTGAACATGAAATCACAACGTATCCTGATGCCAAGCCTGTTTGACAAAAACTTCGTCCATTCAATCCCAAGAAAGCAACAGCCATCAAGATTGAGGTTGAGAAATTTCTAAAGGTAGGTTTTATTTATCCTATCCATTTGACTCAATGGGTGTTAAATCTTGTGTCGGTCAATAAAAAATAAGGCACAATTCGTGTATGTACCGATTTCCGTGATTTGAACAAGGCATGTTCCAAAGATAATTTTCCAACACCATTCATTGACCATATCATTGATGAATGTGTCGGTTGTGAAGCCTTTTCTTTCATGGATAGTTTTTCGGGATATAATCAAATCCAAATCAAACCTAAAGACCAACATAAAACGACATGCATTTGTCCATGGGGTACATTCGCATATCGTAAGAGGCCTTTTGGCCTTAAAAATACTGGAGCCACATTCCATCGGGCCATGTCTTTTTCTTTTCATCACCTCAAGCATATAGTCGAGGACTATCTAGATGATTTAGCATCACGCTCTTGCAAGAGAACGGATCATCCCACACACCTTAGACTAATCTTCAAACGTTGTCGCTACTTTCGGATTCGCTTGAATCCAAACAAGTGCAGCTTCTACATAACGTCAAGACGTTTGTTAGGTTTCATCATATCAACAATAGGGATCATGGTTGATCCTCTTAAGGTGGAGGCAATAATCCAGTTGCCCCCCCCAACACACAATCCTACAACTTCAGAGTCTACAAGGCAAGGCAAACTTCTTACGATGCTTCATCGCCAACTATGATGAAATCACCAAGGGCTTTATGAATTTACTAAAGAAAGACATTCCATTTTTCTGGGACGAACCCGCTCAATGCTCTTTCAACACATTAAAACACACCCTCACAACCACACCTCAGCTACGACCACCTAAATATAACAAGCATTTCTTATTATATATGGTTGTCGTTGAGTCAACCATTGGCATGGTTTTAGTTCAGGAAGACAATTCATTCTCAGAATACGTGATCTATTACCTGAGTCAAGGCCTCGTAGGACTAGAACTCAATTATTCTCATATCAAAAAACTTGTGTTGGCAACAGTTCATGCTGTTCAACGGTTCTGTCACTATGTTCTGTTTCGCAAGACCACCATCATTGCTATCGTGAATCCATTCCAGTACATGTTGACATGATGATTTATCGACGGAAAAATCAGTAGATGGACAGTCATCCTCCAAGAGTTTGACTTAGACTTCGTTTTAGCAAATTCCAAGAAGTCATTAGTCTTCGCAGAGCTTATTTCGGAACTTTTGGTTGAGTCAGGTGACGTTGTGCCTGAGGAATCGCCTATCCAGAGAGATATGTTTTTTATTACATCTTCAGACCCCTGGTACATAGATATACTTATCTATCTCTAGACTTTGAAATGCCCCACCTATGCTTCTCATGATGAGCTTCAGCGGATACGCCATCAGGCTAAGAATTATCTCATACTCGATGATATGTTGTATCGGAGAGGTGTAGACTGCATCTTACGTCGATGCCTCACTCATGAGGAGGCCATCATCGTGCTCAACGATTTCCATACTGGAGCTTCTGGCGGTCATTTATCTGGGTTGGCAATAGCCCAAAATATTCTATGAGCAGGTTACTTTTGGCCGACACTTATCAAAGATTGTATCGAATCGGTCAAGAAGTGCCATCCATGCCAAATCTTCTCTCGGAAGATGAGGGCACATCCTGCTGCTAGGTTTCTTGTCATCACAGTTGGTCCCTTCACTAAGTGGGGGATTTATTACACTACATGCAACCCCCTATCAGCAAGGGGGCACCACTATATCATCGTAGTTGTCGACTACTTCACTAAGTGGGTCAAAGCTATGCCAACGTTTAAAGTTTATGGAGAAACTGTAGCTCTCTTCTTATTCAACCAGATCATAGCAAGGTTCGGCATCCCGAGAGAGATTTTCACTGACCATGGAAATCACTTTCAGAACCAAATGATGATTGAATTAACATCAAAGCTTGGGTTACGGTAGGAGCATTCATCACCTTACTACCCCCAAGCCAATGGGCAGGTGGAGGCTGTAAACAAAACTCTTAAGACTATTCTATAGTGAACTATCAACTCAACCAAGTCAAATTGGCATTTAATGTTATACTCAGCATTATGGGATTACCGAACATTTGTTAAGACTGCAACCAGTTTCTCACCTTTTCAACTCGTTTATGGGCTGGAGGTAGTCTTTCCCATCGAATGTCAGATCCCATCTCTAAAATTGGCAGTACAATTATTGCCAGACACTTATCTGCTTGAAGAACGGTTAGTACACCTTGAGCAGCTCAATGAGCAATGTCGTGATGTGGCCCTGGCCAACAAGGCTCACAAACATAAGGTCAAGTGTCAGTATGATAGGTCCGTTCGTCCTCAGATTTTCTCTGAGGGCGACCTTGTCCTGGTCTATGACAAAGATAAGGACCCCCTGGGGGCAGGAAAGTTTAAACCCATGTCGTTCAGACCCTTCATCATAAAAGAGATATTAAAAAAGGGCGCTTATCGTTTGGTTGATTTTGAAGGGATTGCCTTGGCGGAGCCTAGAAATGGGCTATACCTCAAGAAGTATTACTCATAGATAGGTCACTGTGGGTAACTTTCTGTAACATATGTATAATCTTTGTACTATTACTTTTTAAGTTTCTTTTAAGTGTTATGGACGTGTCATCGATGTTATCTTTCATCAATATGGAAGATTTCAAGTGATTCCGAGGTGTTGGTTGGGTATGCAGACGGTGCTAGTCGGCACACATAGAGGCTTGCCTCTGCAGCTTGGGTAATCTTTACACCTCAGGGCCAGTTGTTATCTTCTGGAGGTATATGATTAGGTGACACCACAAATAATGTCGCTGAGTATAGTGCAGTTATTGATTTTCTTCATGACGCCTTGTCATTGGGTATCTCTCATCTCCGAGTCTATCTCGACGCTCAACTGGTTGTGTCGCAACTAAACAGAGTATACTGGGTTCATGATCGAACTTTACACTGATGATTCCTTAGGGTACGTCTCTTAGAATGAAACTTTGATTATATTACTTATTTTCATGTTCCTAGGTGATTAAACCAAATTACAGATACTCTAGCTAATCAAATTTTAGATTGGCATCTTGCACACATATGAAAAAACGTTGACATAAGCATGTAAATACATTTTTGCACACGTGATCCTTAAGACACAAAAGATCAAAAAACCATATATAACATCATAAAACAACCAGAGTACATAGATGGACGCAAGCGCCTCAAAAATGGGACTAATAAACGAGTCACAGGGCTTATGCCCTCAAAAAATATATACAAGTAAGTGCACGCGGCATGTAAAAAGTCTAAATAGGTTCAGGGCCTATGGGCCCTATTATAATAGTCCACATCATGGGATAAATGCCTAAACAATCGGACCCACGTCCGAGGTGCCCTCACGACATGAGGTTGCATGGATGGCGGAAGGTCCTCTATCTCTGTCATCGGGACCGTGCGAGTGAGTGCAGTGAAATTCTACTCAACTCGTCTAAGGACTCTCTCAGCCTCCCCGGCTGGGAAGTTCCCTGCTACTGCTTCTCCTCCGGCGGCGGAAACTGCGGCTTCTGGCCAAGGACGACGCCTGTTCCGTTCATAATCGGTAGGTCGCACGGGTCCCACATATGCATACAACAAACATTTACCCGTCAAATACACTGGCATACAAAAAAAATGATNCATATGCAAAAAAAAAAAAAAACTACAAAGGTGGAGACTTACCCATCTCCCCTCGCTCCTCACCAGGAGGCATGGGTATCTCAGGATCTCTAGAAAAATCTATCCCTGCATATGGGTAGTCCTCGATCACAGGGATCTGTCGTGACAGCCACGCAAAGAAGGCATCATTAAAGGACTCATTGGTCCTTCCACTACCCTATCGCAGCAGTAATACTGTGCATCTACACACTGCAGGAAATGAGGCCTGATGTCCTCGTACTACTTCCTGAGGGCTAAATCTCGGAACTCTCTTGAAGAAAAATGAACACAAGATCGTCCCGAACCCGAAATTCCTTTGTGTCTATTATCGGCAATCTTTCAATTGCCTCTTCATGCACTCCAGTAATGTAGTACTCCAGTCAAAAATCTGTGCATTCAAGCACTGGATCGCACAGTTCATTTATGCGCAAGAAGCCTGATGCAAGGCTGTAGAACCGGTAATCCTCCCAATCAGTAATAATATCGCCTGTAGCGATAGGTTAGTGATCTTACTGATAGGTATCTGGGATCCCGCACGATCATTCCCAGCCTCACAGTTCTCTGCTATCAGTTCTGATATCTTACTCGGTCCCGCAGGAAACGTCCTAAAGTTGACTAGTTCCCCTCTCCTTGAGAGGCCAGTCAAAAAGTAGATATCCACGGTGGTGGGCACTAGTGATTTCCACTCTAGCATAAAGGCCTCTACATCAGGGTTCCAGTAGTCGATCAAGGCATTCAGTAGCCTTGGTTGTGCATGCATAAACGGACATAGAAAAAACTTCAGTAAACTGCATTGCATCAACACGGCCACGACATTTAGATCTCCCACAACCAACTCACTAACTGCTTCATGCTCTCTTTCCCTCCACTGGACATACATCCTTCCAACACAACAAGGTTTAGGAGGGTTAGCACTTGCCTTTTAATTATTTTTTCTACAAAGGGGGGGTCCACGTGAGCTGTAGAGGTGACAATCACGTGTACACATGGGCAGCCTTTACTCTACCCGAGTGTACACGCGGCCTGTCCAGAGACAGCCCACGTGTACCTAGGGCCGACTTTTTTAAGGTCGGTGCCCACCCAAAAAGCGAACTTAAAAACAAAATTGAAGAATTGAATAGCTAGATAAGGGATTTTGTACTTACTTGGTCCAAGAGGAAGTTCGTTTCGTCCACTGTAGCTCCCGGAATCACCGTTTTTAGCAAAGGGGGTCTTTTGGCTCCAAAGTTAATTTCCAAATCAGCAATGGTGATAATGAGATGCCAGCTTCTATTTATAGACTTTTTGGCCTCTTTTTGTCACTTTTTTGGCCTCCCTTATCAGTTTCTTTATACCAAAAACCATTTAGAGTGATTTAGGAGTTATATGGGAGGGATTTGATCGGGTATTGAGACACTTTTTTGAGTTTTGAGAAAATTTTGATGGTCCATAAATTTTTTTCCAATAATCAACTTGAGCATATAGGTTAGGTTATCACCCCAACTTTTGCGTCTCGTTGTCTTTTTCCTCTGCTATAGGATCGATCCCATCAGGTTGTGACACGGAACCATCATATCTTCTTTAGAATTGTCACAACTTGGCGGTAGAGCTTACCAGAACATGGATGCCCTAGGTAGGTCCTGGTTGAATTATGGTGTCCATGCCATCTCTAAAACACTGTAGGATCAGGAGTCCTTATAGTTTTTCCTGAATATGAGTTTGAGCCTTATTTGCATGATTATTCTTCGCTCTTTGTCTCACCCTTAGAACTCCTAAAAAAAAAATAAGAGGGTTTCCTTTTAAGCCCTTTTCAGACCCTCTAAAAATGAAAAGATTGTTGAGTGATCTTGTAGCCTTTCATGCTCGTTAAACTGAAATTTGAAGTCACATATGTCCGGTGGTAGTTTACCCCTTTTTCGGTTCGGACAGTCAATTGTACGAACAAAGGTATACTCTATCGAATTTCCGTTCTTTAGAAGAGTACTCTCAGGTATAATTTTATCCCTTTTTCGGGCCTGAGGGACTAAACTTACGAAAAAGAAACCCCCACAGAGTCCATAGTTAAGCTCTTTTCAGACTCCCTAAAATTGAAAAGATCACTGAGTGACCTTATTCTTTCACACTCGTTAAATTGGTCTAGAAGAATATTCCTGACAGAGTCCATAGTTAAGCTTTTTTCAGACTCCTTAAAAGTGAAAAAGTGGTCGAGTGATCTTGTCCTTGTCACAGTCGTTAAAATGGTTTTGAATCGACGTCTAATCGGTGCTAGTTTATCCCTTTTTCGAACCGACTAGACTATTTTCGAAAAAGGTACCCCAATGGAGTCTCCTTTTATGTTTTTTTAGACTCTCTAAATATGAAAAACCACCGAGCTTACCTTCTTTGGGCTCGGTAAACTTACATCGAAGGACGTTACCATTGTCTGTTTTCTCAATCGCATTTGCATACCTTATACACCAACTTTGTGACTGCGTCTTAACACCTTTGGCTGCCGGAGGATTTTTCCCGAGTATCATTTCACCAGAACATCAGTCTTTTCCTTGTGCCTTGAGCTTGTATGTTTGCAATACTTGTTCCTTGATTGTAACGTAATATTCCCTTATTCTTTTTCCAAAATTATCGAAAAGAACAAAAAAATCAAATATACCCCAAAAAGAGGATGGGAAAAGTATTTTCTTTATTGGAAACATAATGAGTCGCCCTTGGATAAAGCACATCTGTTCGTTTGACCATCAGACTATGGGATGTAGTACGACCTTAGGAAGCTTTTCTCACTATATAGATTTGTGTTCTCCACCGTTTGGTTATCCTTCCAAACATATGGAGAGTTTGCATTGCCTCCTACTTTGTAGACTTATGATTAACATATATGCTGCCTGAGTCTCATCACGTGTCGTGCTATTGTCCAAGGGAAGTTTGTCACTAAGCCTGAGTTGGCCCCTTTGCAAAATGTCTCTTGTCCGCATACCTGGCCATCCCGAACATCCAATCAAGTCCTTGTTCGAAATCATTGAAGCCTTCAGTCTGATCATCAAGATTATCACGTCCATGACTGACAAGCCATCGAAGACCTCTGGGTAGTGCAGTCGTACACTCATATTACACTCCTACTCGAGTTTTGAAGATTTTGAAATTGTTGCTCGAGCTCTGAAGATCTCATCTCTAGCCATCAGGCCGAATCAGCTTCTGGAAGATGGATACTCTACATGTATATCTTTCTGATTTCGAGATGTAGCTCCACTATGTATTGTTCGCGACTACTCTTTATAGTTATTTAACATGGATCTATAGTGTATTTGATTGGTAGCCATGGTTCTATTTTATCCCGAGCATGGGTATGCTCACCTCGGTGAGACATTTGTTATTTTGCAGACGACACCTCCTGGTTCCTAATCCTTGGGCTCAATCGTTCAACACATCAGTAAAGATTGGTAATGTATTTCGGCCATCATATGCTCTTCTGACATCACACATTAGGGGGCATCTGTTATAACCCTAAATTGCACCACACATGCTTACCTGGCATCAGACCAACTCATATCCCTTCTTTGCCAAAACTCTGTTGAAAAACTCTTTGAGAATCCTCTTGTGTAAAGGCCCACGCGCCCTAACCCATTACTGCACACGTGTACACGGTCGCTAACTCAAAACAGACCGCGTGTACCTACAAAAGCATGGAAAAAGGAAAGTTGTCGACGGAACAAAAAGCTATGGGTGAATTAACTAAAACTCCCGGCCATGCATGGCCGAGGGCTTGTCCAAAAACCTAGCTCCTTCTAGCCTATAAAAGAAGGGGTAGGGGTACCATTTGGAAGAGGGAAAAATATAGCAAAGAAACTTTTCCCATTTACGTATTCCATTGTTCCAACCCTTTAGCCTTTCCTCATGCCAAAGGAGATTTAAAGCAAAGCAGTTGAAGGACATAAGAAGAGGAGCCTAGGATTAGGTTCAAGGAGCGATGGTCGGTCTCAACTTTTGTAAGTTGACTCACTTTAAGTAATAAAGAGAATGCTTTTCTCGTCCCAATTCATGAACTTACTATAGTTTGATTAGTTTATGTTTGATTTCTAACCCGTGAGTATAGAAGTAGCATGCATGCATAGTTGTTGTTTGTCTTGAGTGTAGGTCATCTTTGGAAGGAGCATTGCGAACAAGTAATCAAGCACAATGGAGGATCGACATAGAATGTCGGTAATAAGGTAGGTGGTCCCTTCTATGCATTTACTGAGAAAATGGGATTTAAATCTAGGGATGTAGGTATAAAGTAGTTTCTATTCGGTCAAATCTGCATGCAAAGTCTGAACTCTATTTGCTAGTCCGTAGGGTTTTTTCCCAACAACACCCATGAAAGAATGATGTCTTCACATCCATCTGTTCTTTTCAAAATCAAATGCAGCAGCAACAAATAACATAAATCTTATAGAGGTTAACTTGGTGACAGGAGAAAAAATCTCACCAAAATCAATTCCCTCAACCTGGGAATAACCCTTTGCTACTAACTGAGATTTGTATTTCTCCACTTTTCCTTCTGCANGCAACTCCACTAGATACCCAAGCCTCATTCTTATCCAAAGATGCCATTTCTTCTTCCATGGCCCTTTTCTAGAGATTTCCATCCTCTGAATCCACTGCGTCCCTGAGAGTTCTAGGATCATCATCAGTAATAGACAAAGAAAAATTTGAACGAAAATCAGATGGACTATACCTTTCTGGTAGCCTTCTTTCTCGATCCGATATCCTCAATACTGGAGTATGAGGACCTTCTTCTTCTAATTCATGTTCTTATGTAGAGTCTGCTTCATCATCCTTTAAATAAAAATTTATCTTCTTT
>SNQJ01S0090632.1:9631-42555 GCA_010110895.2 Picea sitchensis
GCATGCTTTAACAATGTTATTCAAATTTTTAATATTTTCCTTCCAGCAAGAATTTAGTTGTTTTATTCGACTTGGGGAAGGCAAATCCTCCTCTCTTCTTCTCAGTTCCATCATGTTAGAGACTTTGAATCCAAATGGTAATACAACATCAATGTAGAAACCTTCTTCGTTCTTTAAACCAACTTGCATATATTCATGGAAAGCATGTGCCCTTGAGCCCAAAGAAATAATATTTTTCGAAACCTCCCATGCCTCTGTTATTTTTATTTTTGTTTGCTAGTTTGTCTGTGACCTGCAGGACTAGTGTTGGCACCAGGCTGAAGCGGAAAGAAGGATGATCGTGGGGAAAGAAAGCATGCAAAAACTGAAGTAACAGTTGGAAGGTAACACAACACGCGCGGATGCAAGAAAACGTGCACAAGGAAAGCGACAGTTGGATGAAGAACATCACGCACGCATGGGAGGAAGACCTAACGTCGGTAGGGTTAGGGTTTTGGTAAATACATTGTAAATGGTTGAAGAGCCTGATAGGTATAAATATAGATACGTAGGTATCATATGGGGGTTCTCTTTTTATTAGTTCGGCTTTTGTATTATTCCATCATAGTTATGTATGAGTTGATGCGTTATGTAATACTGTTATGAACCATTTTTATAAGTTGTTGAGCTAAGAACAGAGGAGAGAAGGAAGATACGAGGATTAGATCGCAGGTTGTGGAGCCCGGTGCGATCTAGTCCGCCTCATATAGATCTGACCCATTTTGAGGAGAATTGTAAGCACACAGCGCTGGAGATGCAAAACTACCATAATAAAAGAGCCAAGAGCCAAATATTTGTGGGTGTAGCCCAGGAAGGGGTGAACCATGGTAATGTCTGTGTAATGAGATGAATGCATGTACATCTTTGTTTTGTTTCAGCAGTTAATTGTTATGCTTAATGAATGAATTAATACATTGTTATGGAATACGATTGTGTTGTTCGAGAAATAAACTGTGAGAGATAAACGCGCACCCGTGAACAATAGTAGATTGCAATCACAATTCGTAGTACATGGATCTAAATAATAAACCCCTATCTCATACTCAATCGTAGGCTGTAAACCCCTGAGTCTTACAACCACCCATTTAAAGCTATCTCGGGTGAGACTGTGCAGTGCATTCTGTGTATTGTGTTGCCTTCTGGTCTACCAGGAGGGTCGATAGTTTTAGAAGCTTTGTTGGAAACTCATATGATAAAGGAAAGTAGTAACCAACAAATGGTTCCATTGTTGTGTTAAAAGGAACGAAAGAGGATTGAGTAGATGAGATAGATTGAGTGAGAAAAGAATGAGGGAAACAAGAGAGCAATGAGCCACTAGAAGGGAATGTTGAGACCTTGGAACCCCACGAAAGCAGAAATCGAAGGCTGGTTGAGAACCAAAGAGCTATAATTTGCATAGAAAGACAATAGAAACCCTAGAATCACACCTCGCAAATATCTGGATAAATATGTATTTATTAATTTACACGAAGTCTTTTTCTGTGATTTTTTGCATCTACTACAGGAGTGGATACTGAGGTTAAAGGATAACCACGTGACGAACCGAATTCGACAGCTAGATTGGACCCCAGTATAGATTGAGTAGTTATAGCAAGTGAACAACAAATTCACCCGCGCAGTAGACTTTTGGCTTGACAGTATTGTGGCAGGTTTCATCATAGAGTCTGTAGTTGACACAACAAAGTCATATAGTGCAACAGAGCAAGAATTTCTACGTGGACCCCGAGAAAGGTACATTTGATCACTGTATACTTCTATATAATAAAGGTGTAATGACAATGCAATCAGATAGATAAACTTCCCTGTGCACATGGGGGAAGGGGGGAAGCACTAAAAGAGAGAAGATAAATGGAAGGAGGTCAGGATAAAGGCAAGAAGGAGGAGGAACCCTTGGACCCGATCATGATGAATGACGACTAGATCAAGTGGATCTTGGCATCAATAGGAAAGACGCGTAGCGGAGTACCCTATCAATATAAGGTGAATGCCAAGAAGAGAGTCGTAGCTGCGAGGGAGGGCTTGGCGAGTGATGAGGAAGAGGATCTTCGGGCTGTGGAGCAGATTGAGGAAATCTTGCGTGAAACATACGAGAGGAAGATGAGAGGTCCAAGAACGGGAGGAGAAGGCAGCCATCCTATCCATATTAATGTCAGTGTGGAACCCATAAACCCATGTGCGACTAATACACCAAAGATAACACCATTGTTTAGACAACTGAAGTTCGGAGGAAGTCCGACAGCAGGAAGTACATCTACACACGGAGTGACAATTGGAGGAGCCAGTTCAGGAAACACTAGTCAAGTATCTACAATGTGCAGAGAAGGTAGTAGTTTCATATTCATAATGGCAGGACAAGATCCCACCATCAGATTACCAGAATTTCGAGGAGAAGCAACAGAATACTTTGAGAAGCATTTGTTCATTTGTGCATAGATCTGGGAAGAAAAAAAGATCACCGATGAAGATACCAAACTCACGCAGCTAGTGATTACGCTAAGAGATCGCGCGCTAGATTGGTACATGAGTCTAGACACAAACAGTTCCCCTGGGATGACAAGGACACTGGCCGACATTAAGAAGTTATTGATAAATGAGTTCTAGAAGCCGAGCTCAGAGGATCAGTACATGAACGAAATGATCTAAATAAGACAGAAACCAGGAGAATCTGTATGGGAGATTGATCAGAGATTCAAGTGACTGAAGGGAATGCTAAAATACCTTATGACTGATATGCAGCATTGACACTTGTTTTTCAACTCACTACTCCCACACTTAAAATATCCCTTATGACAACAAAAGTTTCAGACGCGGGCAGAGGCTCTGCAGGAAACCTTGAAACTGGAAGAGAACCAGTACCAGCAGACATACCTGGCTATCAAAGAGCCAGAGGAGGATTTGAATAATTTAACATTTCAGTTGAACCAGAATAAGAACAAGGACAAACGAGAAGCCGTTTGGTGCACCACATGCAGGACAGAAGGACACCACAAGAATGAATGCCCAACATTCGTGTAGTATATGGAAATAGGTATGCCAAATCCGCTACCACAGGGAGGATTATGGTGCAAAATATGAAAGAAATCGGGCCATGACCCTTATCACTACACAATGATGCAGAAATACCAGACAGTTCCAAAGAATTCATATTGCACCTTTTGTAAGTCAGTGGGCCACGACGACAAAGATTGCAGAACTATGGAGCTGATGTGGTAAGGAACATGAGATGCATATAGGGTACAGGCCGAAATGATGACTGGCCAAGCAACACCATAGTTCAATCAAGCCTCAACTCCATACAACACTGCGCAACAGCAGTATAATATTGTGCAACAACCCTATAATAACGTGCAACCGCAGTACAACCCAGCACAACCCCAGTACAATACCGCACAGTATAATCAGGCACCACAGTATAACGCGCCGAGAGGTAATCGAGTGGGCTTCAGAGGAGGAGGACGAGCCAAAGGAGGTTTTGGACACGATAAAGGACCAGTCACATGTCACAATTGTCAGCAACCAAGACATTATGCATGGGAATGTCCACTTCCACCAACAAATTGTATGTATTGTCGCGCATCAGACCACGATACAGAGGAATGTCTGATGCTACTTGTAAATATTCAGGAAAAAAGGAACCAGAACAACCAAAATGTTCAGTGGATTTCATCCGAAGTAAGGGATGACAGACAGAACATCAATATAGTCACTCGTGGAGGAACGAAAACATGAAATGACGCAGTTTGACAGGAACCAGTGCAGAACCAATGGGTAAAGAAGAACACTGGCCCCAAGAAGCAGTTCAACGCGCAAAAGGAAAAGGAGATTTTTAAAGAAACCCGACAAGAATTTCAAAAGGAGGACATAGCGTCGACTGCACAAGGAAGCAATTAAGCCCAAGAATATGAGATGCCTTCATCATTGGACCATACCAACAGAATGCAGCCCAAGGGACAAGTAAGTATAATCAAAGGCTTTTTGCAATCATTTGTAAAAGTATTGAGTGATCCCTCATCTGTAAAGATATTGCAAAACATCCTAGAAAAGTGTAGTAGCGTGATAAAAGGAAAGATAGAACCTAAAACAATTAATCACCTACACACAAAAAGAAGAACAAGAAGGGAATTTCAACCGAATGCTAACATTGGTGATTTCAACATGGGAGACATCATAATAGATATAGGATCCGAAGTGAATGTATTACCAAAGAAGACATGGAAATGTATGGGAGAGACAACACTGGGATACTCAAATATCCAATTGAAAATAGCAAACCAGCATAGATTCCTACCAATCTGTAGACTGAAAGGAGTGACAATAGATCTTGATGGAGTGTGCACTAAAGCAGACTTTGAAGTCATTGAAATAGTAGACGACACATCACCTTACCCGACATTGCTTGGTCTGGATTGGGCGTTTGAAAACCAGGCCATAATCAATTTGAAAACCAAAAAAATGACATTTAAATCCGGGGAATACAGGGTCATAGCGTCGTTAGATCCATCAGAAGGGGAGAGGTTTGTAGAACCCACTTGTTTGGACCTGGAGGAAATCGACCAATTGTACAGAACAACTGTGCGTGATGAGGATTATGAAAACCCAACTACAGACGTGGTACTCAGTTGGCAGAGCATTACTTCATGTGAAACAGACTCAGACACTGGGCTAGAAAACTAGCGGCAGAGACTACATGAAGTATCCACAAGAATATGTGCAAGAATAGACCACGCAGTAAGATGGGTAGGCACACAAATAAGAGAACCACCCATCTTCCATGGAATAAATGATTTGGAAACATTCTTCACACAGTATGAATATGAAGTCTTAGAGAATCAGAGACCGCTTGCACTAGACTTAGCACTAAAGGCCACATCCACAAGATGGTGGGGCGCACACAAAAAGACAATCATAGATTGGTATCAATGTAAGGGGTTACTACATATAAGATTCGATGCAAAATAGGAAAACAACAAACAACAAAAATATGAAGGATAGGGAGCACTAACGGAACACTTGGAGGCATGTAGAACGCTGTGGAAAATGACACCACCAGAGGAATGGCCTCATCACTTTATACATACTCTAGAAGGCATACCAACAAACTGATATACAGACCAGGAATTGCGCAAAGGAACTATGACATGGATGACATTGCAACATAACTTTATAGTCACTTTCTCATTCGAGCATGAGAACCCCAACATAGATGCAACCCTGAAATGGATCAGAGGAGTCATATTCATTAAAGAACCAGAATTATAACCTATCACAGAAGAACAACAGCGGAATAAAAAGACAATCAAGGAACTGCTATCATGTTACCATGTACAGGAGGGAGCACTAGATGAAGATGATCCAGGCAATATTCATATCGAAGAAGTAGAAGGTGAAAGAGGTGTGGAAGGACCACCCATAGAATCATAAATCATTTACGCGCCAATGAAGGTAAAGAAAGTTAACATCAGGACAACTGAGCAACCCAAAATGGCCATCATTGGAGACTACTAGGATGAGCAGACAATAGAAAGCATCACCGAATTTTTGCGCGAATATAGTGACCTCTTTCCAACAACATTTACAAAGATGAAGAGTATAACCGGAGAATTGGGAGAAATGAATATACCACTCAGATCCGACATGAGACCTACCAGAAAGCGACCCTACAGACTGAACCCCATATATAAACAGAAATTTAAAGATGATATCGACAAAATCATCGAAGCCGACATCATTGAACCAATTGAGGAATTAGAATGGATAAGCCCGATAGTAGTATAGGACAAGAAACAAGGAAGAGGGATCATGATATGCGTCGACTTGAGGAAGTTGAACGATGCATGCCTACACGACCCATTCCCTACACCGTTCACAGATGAAGTGTTAGAGAATGTGGGGGGAGATGAAGCCTACTCATTCACTGATGGATTCTCAGTCTACCATCAGATTAAGCTAACACAAGAGGATAGACACAAGACCACGTTTATGACAGAATGGGGATCTTATCAGTACACAGTCATGTCGTTTGGACTGAAGAATGTACCCGCAATATTCTCCAGAGTGGTCATCACAACATTTAAGGAGTTCATCCATTAGTTTCTCAAATTGGACAGTTTATAGTCTATTGAAAAACCATGTGGAAGTTTTACGACTAATCTTAGAGAGATGTAGACAGTGCGAGATATCACTGAATATCAAGAAATGCATATTTGGAACACCGTTTGGGATACTATTGGGCCATATAGTATGCAAACAAGGCATGTTAGTGGATCCGACAAAGATCGCATTCATTGTTAAATTACCAACACCAAAAACAGTCCGCCAGCTAAGAGCAACGTTAGGACACACATGATACTATAGGAAATTCATCAAAGGATATGCACAGATCACAACACCAATGGAAAAGTTGTTAAGGAAGGATACAAAGTATCAATGGAATGACGAGTGTCAACACGGTTTGGATACCCTGAAGGAAAAGATGGTCACCGCACCAATACTAGTATTTCTAGACTGGGAAAAGACATTCCATGTGCATGTAAATTCATCAGTGATATCAATTGGAGCTATCTTAGCGCAGCCAGGAGCGGGAGAATTGGATCACCCGATAGCGTTCACAAGAAGAAAGCTATCAGAATCCAAACATAATTATAACACGATAGAACGAGAAGGCCTAGCCATGGTCTATGCACTGCAGAAGTTCAGACATTACCTATTGGGAAAACACTTTAAGATGTTTACAGATCACTTAGCCCTGAAATACCTAGTCAACAAGCCAATGTTGGGGGGGAGAATCTGTCGATGGTTACTGCTATTTCAAGAATTTGATTTTGAAGTAATAGTTAAACTAGGAAAACTGAATGCAAGACCTAACCACCTGTCTAGGGTCACAAATGGAGAAGAACCTACGAATTTAGAAGAAAACTTTCCAGACGCATAGTTATTCTCAGTACAGATTGCTGATGAATACTTCGTAGATATTATTCAGTACTTGACTGCAGGTACTAGGCACAAGAATATACCACCGCGTAGAAGAAGAACCTAGTAGTCCGCGCAGACGACTATCAACTGATTGCAAGTCATCTATACAAAATGGGCGCAGATAACATCTTACGCAGGTACATGTTAGAGGATGAATGACCAAGAATTTTAGCAGAAGCCCACAAGGGAATCACAGGAGGGCATTATGTAGGAAAAGCTACCACGCAGAAGGTACTAGGTGCAGGACTATGGTGGCCAGTGATTCACAGGGACTCGAAAGAGTACTGTTAGAGATGTGATGTCTATCAAAGGGTAGGAAAACCCAACAGTAGGGACGAAATGCCACTACGACCACAAGTAAAATTATAGGCATTTGACAAATGGGCAATAGACTTTGTGTGACCAATTAACCCACCAACCAAAAGAACAGGGGAAAGATACATTATCACTGCGACATAATACCTAACAAGATGGGCGGAAGCCGCACCAGTAAAATATTGCAGTGCAGAGACATCTGCACACTTCTTGTTTGAATAAGTAATCACTAGATTTGGGTGCCCGAGAGTTTTGATGAACGAACAAGGCACACACTTCATAAAAAACACCATCTGTGTGATGACTTAAGAGTTTGAATTTCATCACCAAAAGAGAACACTATATCATCCACAGGCGAATGGCATAGTATAAGCCTTCAACAAAATTATGGAGAACACACTGACAAAGATCTGTAATGTCAACAAAGATGACTGGGACCTCAAAGTACCAACAATATTATGGGCATATCAGACTACATGCACAAATTTGATAGGGCACACACCATTCAAACTAGTCTATGGCCAAGAAGCAGTAGTGCCATTAGAATTTTTAGTACCCAGCTTACGCGTAGCAACTATCACACAAATGATAGAACGAGGCACAATACAAGAGAGACTGCATCAATTATTGTTAATGGAGGAAGACCGAATCTTGGCAGGATTCCATCAACAAGTGAAAAAAGAAAGAGACAAAGCTTGGCATGATCGACATATCAAAAAGAAAAAGTTCAAGGAAGGAGATCTAGTATTGCTCTATGACAACAAATCGTTTCGGCACCCGGGGAAGCTTAGAATGCATTGGTTAGGACCATAAAAGGTAAAATCTGTCACAAACATAGGAGTTGTACAATTAAGAGATTTAGAAGGCGCAGACCTTAGGGGAATGATCAATGGGAGCCGACTAAAGTTGTACAAGGATAGTCGACCACCCACCGCGTAGTAAAAAAAATAAAAAATAAAAAAATAAAAATTCAATTCAAAAATAAAAAAGAGAACAAAAAGGAAACAAGACTAAAAAGCGCACAGTACGCCAGGAATAGAAAGCCACATGAACTTGGAAAAAAAAATTCAGAAAATGTACGAACAACGGTTACATACAAAGAGAAAACAAGAGGGAAATAGAAAGTCGGCAAAAGTAGGACGACATGACAACACTACGCAAAATTAAAGCATGGAAAGGACCGATGGGACATCACATTAAACACGCCAACTAGCGACAACAAAGAAAGTGTAATGGCAAGTGCGAAACTGTTGAAGATACATTGAACCCATAGTTATGGTGCATTAAACACATAATGGAGGAAGCATCCTTGACAAGCTTCGTGGCAAGCCCATACAATGCGCGAGCACAGGAGAAACTAGTCTATTCGCGAAAGGAACACAGAGAGATTTTAATAGCAGCAAAAATGAATAGAGCGAGACCACAAAGCTCACATAAGTTATTTGAACTCAACAAACGTTTAATATTCACCACTATGGTACCACCAAATCCAGCGGAACCAGGCCAGACAGCCAGACCGACCAGGGTTCAAACTAGGTCACGAGGACCGCTGGAAGAGAGAAAACAACAACAACTGGAGATCATCGGTATCGACGAAATCCCATCTCCAGAGACGATACCGGTGAACCCTACACTGATTGTGTAAGAGATTCAGTAGCCACAAGCAGAGGCCATGAAAGAGGATATGCCAACAGCGGCGCAGGAGCCTTGGAATGAGGAAGCAAAAACCCAGCAGGAAGTGCAACCAGAAAGCACCAAAGCAGCCCTAGAAGTTAACGGAACAACACAAAATCTGGAAGCAGCAATGCAACCAGATGAGTCACAAACGCCCATCTTAGTTCAACCACCAAAGGAGATCACTGTAAATGCCTCGGCTTGGCCAGAATGGCTTACGGGGGAGCAACCAGAAGCTGTTGGAACTTCGAACCAGCCACTGTAGCAGGAAGATAGAGTACAGATACCGAGCTCACCCAGCAAGAAACCTGCAGCATAAATTGTTCTACCACGCATACTAGCTAGAGTATAGGTAGAATTGGAACTACTGGGTCACGCCGTGAAGCTCAAATATTCAGACCATGACGTATCAGACGAAACCAAGTTCTCGGAACTTGCGTAATGGGTCTTTATGTAGACCATCGACATAACTCGACTTGGAGAAACGATCAACCAACCACACCAGTGGGCAACATGGTTGGACATAACACGAATCTTAGGTTTGTTGAATCTACCACATTTTGGCAGAGGCCAGTAGATGACAACATGTGTCAAGCAGCTGTTAATAGTCACACATGGAGGGGATATATGGATGGACAAACCCGTCCCCATAACAATTGAGATTATTGCACAAATAATAGGATTACCAATCCGGGGTATGGATCTCGCGTTGATTCTGGACAACAAATCCAAGGAGAAAGCGTTGGTAGAAGAAATGAAGAAGAAATATGGCACCGCCAGGGGAACGAGGGGCATCATGATCAAATGAATCAATAATGCAACTACAAAATTGGGCGCAAAGATGTTAGCTTGAAAATTGCTCAGAAAATGCCGCAAAGATGAAGTACTAGCAGGAGTCATTGCAGTTGCAGCTCAGTGCGCAGAAGGCACCTCTATGAGTTGGGCGCCATATCTATTGAACTTATTTCAAGAGGACTACAAGGATGCATAGGACCTAGGCACAAAGTTCCATTACTCATGGCTGGTCACCCTAACAACCTTCATGGGATGGCGAGAACCAGGGTATGTAATTTTTTGTACCAGACCACAACCAGCGGGACTGAGATACCTATTACTGAGATCCGGGCCGCAGGCCAAACATAAGAGGGAGAACAGAATCATATTCGAAGCATACCTATGGGACATACAGGAAGCTATCAGCCGATCATGGAGAATAACACCAAAGGCTATCGCGCGATATGCATACATTGCCAACTTCCGAGCCACACGCCAAACAATGTGGATACAACCAAGGCGGTATCCAGATAAACAATGGCTATAGATGCGCTACTGCATCACAGAGGGTGATATTGACATGGTCATCAACGAATGGCCTGATGAATGGAGGATCTCGACCATTACCCGGGAAGTACCATAAAGAAAAACAGAAGGAGAGGCAACACAGGCGGAAACATAGCCTCCAAAAATCCCAGTGCCCAAGAAACCAAGGAGAGGCCAAAGCAAGCCGACTCAGGCAGATGAAGGGTCAAAGAATACATGGACCCAGAAGGGGAAGAAAGAGACTACCCAACCGACCAATGGACAACATGAACAGATTGAGGGAGTGCAAGAGACCGCCCCAAATCCCATCACACAGGAACCAGAGGGAAATAAGAGACCAGTCGTGTAGGCAGGAGGTGCACGCAAGAAATCAAAGGCGCAACGAGCATCTCCAAACTATACGATCACAGAGGATGATGGAGAAATGATTGCCATAATGGTCCAGGATTTCCTAACAGAAGATTTTGATCATGCAACACATCACATGGATAAACTGCAAAAAGAGCTGGCATAAATGGAACATTTCCTCAAGAAATTCGGGGAAGCACAGACAACAAGCAACAAGAGAGGCATAAAGCCATTGACAATACAGACCAAAGAAAGAGTGGAGGTAGAAGAATGAGACCTAGTCCACTCAATGCCACATGCAAACACAACGGTCTACATCAAACCTAGCATGTTGTGCATGGATGAAATCGTGGGGCAGACACCCTTGAAGGATTTATACCACATCCAATTGGTCTTGACGCGGATGCCATCAAGGGAACTATAGAAATTGTAGGTTATCATCGACCACGAGGTACAGTCTCATGCACATAAAAACATAGTCAAGCTACAACAAGCAACAAAGAAGCGAGAGGCACCGGAATTTTTTTTTTGAGCAGGCCAAGTATGAAACTCGGGAGGAAAAAGAACGCAGGAACGAACTGGAACAAAGAGTGGGAGGAATTTTTGAGAAACTCCCAAGCACTGCACAAGGAAATGAACTCCCGGTAGCAGAAAAGATCGACCAGATTGAGTAGGCAATTGATCAGTATCAGAAGGAGATCAAGAATCTCGAAGAACAACTCACACCAACCACTCCATTGACAGTGACGGAGCAAAGGAAGCAGGAAGCAACAATGCAACTACAGGAGATAGACCAGTAGGTTAGCACAACAGCTGAATTGTATGATAAAGCAACGCAATTTTGGACAAGGTTGGAGGAGGATCCACGGATCCAATGCTGGGACAAGGAAGAGGAAAGGATCAATGCAACGATCCAAGAACTCAAACAAAGGCAGAAGACCATACCCATCCCAGAACGAGTCAAATGGACACAGGAGATGAAGAATATGCAAACATAAATTACCATTGCACAAACACAGAAACATGAGCGTCAGGCTCAAATAGAGCCATTATAGGAACGAGTAGCAGAAGTACTCGCACAGGCAGAAGGAGCTAAAGCACAAATAGCACAGACCCAGGTTGAATGTGCAGGATTGCTGAGCGACGAAGTGGTAGTTCAGGTAGTAGACACCATCAAGGAGAAGACCGCGCAGGCACTGACAAAAGAAGCAGAGCTCAAAGAAAATTTCCAGACGATCACCAAGGAGATCGAAGAAGCTTAGAAGGATTAGGTGACTCGGGACGAGTCACATGTCAGTGTTGGGGGTCTGTTGGCACCAGGATGAAGCAGAAAGAAGGATGATCGTGGGGAAATAAAGTGTGCAGAAAATGAAGTAACAGTTGGAAGGTAACACAACATGCGCGCATGCAAGAAAGCATGCACAAGGAAAGCGACAGTTGGAGGAAGAAAAACACACGCGCATGGGAGGAAGACCTAACATTGGTAGGGTTAGTTTTTTTTTAAATACATTGTAAATGGTTAAAGATCCCTATAGTTATAAATATAGACATGTAGGTATCATATGGGGGTTTTCTTTTTATTAGTTCGGCTTTTGTATTATTCCATCATAGTTATGTATGAGTTGATGTGTTATGTAATACTGTTATGAACCATTTTTGTAAGCTGTTGAGCTAAGAACATAGGAGAGAAGGAAGATCTGAAGATTAGATCACAGGCTATGGATCCTGATGCGATCTAGTTTGCCTCATATATATCTGACCCATTTTGAGGAGAATTGTAAGTGTGCGGCGCTGGAGATGCATAACTACCATAATAAAAGAGCCAAGAGCCAAATATTTGTGGAAGTAACCCAAGAGGGGGGGAACCACGATAATGTATGTGTAATGGGATGAATGCATGTACATCTTTTTTTTCTTTCAACAGTTAGTTGTTATGCTTAATGAATGAGTTAATACATTGTTATGGAATATGATTGTGTTGTTCGGGAAATAAACTGTGAGAGATAAATGTGCACCCGTGAACAATAGTAGATTGCAATCACAATTCGTAGTACATGGCTCTGAATAATAAACCCCTATCTCATACTCAATCATAGGCTGTAAACACCTGAGTCTTACAGCCACCCATTTAAATCTATCTCGGGTGAGACTGCGTAGTGCATTCTGTGTACTGTGTTGCCTTCTGGTCTACCAAGAGGGTCGGTAGTTTTAGAAGCTTTGTTGGAAAGCTGAAAGACATGAACCTTGGTCAGACGGTAAAGGAAAGTAGTAACCAACAACTATCCTATGGCTGAGAAATCACGACTCAGGGGCATCTAAGCCGTCAAAATCACTCGGGGATCGCACCCGACCTGAGCCACACCAACCCTTAACATGGATGGATTTTTTGTCCCCGCAAGTTTTGAACCGATGACTTTAACATCACATAGTGCCTTAACAACACAATCCATCACCGATTGTCCTACACCTTAGGGACCTCATGCCTATGTTATTAGTGACATTCTCTTCTTAATATTTTTTTCTACATAAATCCGGACCGTTGTGAGTAGACTTGAAGATCCTTTCAATTTAATGGTGGGTGCGGTTGGTTTGAGCATTGACAAAGTACTTGGAAGGATTGGAAGAGGCATTAAGGAATTTCCATCTCTCTGATCCTTTCTTTTAACTTAGTATTTTCTGCTTCAAGACCACCAATAGAATCATAAAGAGCATCCTCGATTTCTCTTTGAATTTTAGAGAATTGGGATGACCGCATATCTTTCAGGGCAACCTCTAAGCGAGATTTTCCCTTCTTATTTTTCTGATCACCTCTTTCTACAATAAAAAACAATACTTTGGAAAGTGAATGATGCCTCTTCACTAAAAATCTCATTTGTAGCAACTTCCAATAAAAAATTTTGTTGAGTTACCATTTATGGTTGTTCCATCATGGGAAATATTTTCTCAATATCCGCCTCCAGCTCCATGTCATCCAAGGAAAATATTTGGATGTCATTTTCTATGAAGTTTTCCTCTTCTTATTGTATCAATTTTTTTCTTTTCTTTCTTACAGACATCTTATGAGAATTCTCATTTTTCGCAGAGGGGGGATTCTTCTCTCCTCCACCGCTTGAACTACTGTTGGCAATATTTCGAACTGGGTGAGTTGTTGGAGCATTGCTCTGGGATGTGGTAGTTTTGGGAGTAACAACTGGATATTGGGCGCTCCTTTCACTGGGACCCTTTTCTTTTTGCTTATAAAAATTGTTAGTACCGAGTATTGTTTCTAAGTCACCAAGATTCTGTACAAGAGCGCTTTGGGTGTTATCTTCTTCTTCATTAAAGATAGTATGAATGAACGAGTTGTTGAATCCCACTGACAACATATGTTCCACAAAGATTTTGTTAGGATAAAACCCATTTATTTTCTCAGCATACTTTAGATTTACATTGTTGAAGTGATTCACAAACTCATCAATTTTATTTATGTTTCTGAATATGAAATCTCCAATCTTCCATGACAAGGGGATGAATTGTTTTTTCCTTTTTTGTGTGGAAAAAATGTAACCATGAATTGTATCGTCTTTCTACCTCTGTAATGAATAATTTATCAAATACATGACACGGGAGAAAAGAAGGATTTTGTTTGGAACATAATATCCTTATGACACTGTGATACTCCATTTGTTCTATCGTTCCTCTTTCCTCTAGAAATTTGTTAGCCTGTTCAGATATCCTTGAAGTACTCTCTCCCAACAACAACCTCTTGAAGACTAAAACAAAATCATTATAGACTTCATAAAAATATAAAAGGGGTCTTATGTCTCCATAGTGCTTGATACTAGAAGGTAACCATATATGTTTCACAATACACCCTCTTACTTATGGTCAATTTTGGGAATTGACAACAATACATTATAGCGAATATCATATATGATGCCATAATTTTTTTTTATCCTTTTTGTAGTGCGTTAATTGGGACAAGATTTTGATAGAAATCAATTTTCCCCAGTAAAAGATGGCTTGTTCTTTTACTGTAAAATATAAAATATAAAGAATCATGCGATAAATGGTAGCAGTTCTTTCCTAACTTGTCAACCTGGTAAACAACCAAGTGATTTCCCTAAAGGGTTTTTTGAAAGAGTCGACCTAAATCTTGGTTATGTCTTCTGGAAAAGACGTAGGATTCTCCAAATATTCAGGCAAGAGGTCAAGGCCATTGTTATGTCTCTTCAAGAAATCTTTGCAGTCTTCTCCTTTGAAGGTAAGCGTCGGCTCTGGGAGATTCAACATCCTATGAAAGACTTGCGGTGAAAGGGAAACCAGAGAATGACCTTGGAGTTGTATAATCCTCTGGCTCGACACGTACTTCTCCACGCACCATGAAACAAGCTCTTTACAGTCAAATACCTCAAGAACACATCCTGTGCGAGCAATTCTGGATGCCCAGATTATGTCTTTTTGTGCAGGAGGAGAGGAGTAATATGAATATGCTCTGGACCACTAAAATTTTTGGTCTTCACGACCAAAAATATTTAGAGTATCACCACATAATTGTTGTCTAGCTGATGCTACCATAGGTTGATGAGAGTATTCTTTCAGTTGGATAATAACTTGAAATGATTTTTTCATAGAGTTGATAATAATATAACCTTTGGAAATAGTGCTTTAATGCAATTTAATGAGAAATCTCCTCGATCCCTTTACTATTAATGATGATCTTTTTGGATCCTGCATGATCAATTATTAGCATTAAACCATACTTAATGCATATTGGGAAAAACACGAAGATGGCGGGGACGAAATAGAACAATTTTGAATATGGAGTTTTTCATGAACCCCCCAAGCTGTGAACCCACAATTATGAATGATAAAAAATAAGCTAAGATTTGCAAAGCGACCGATCAGACTTGTTTGCAGGAGAAATGAAATAATTAGGGGCTTGGTACTCGCGACAAGTTTGACGGTCATAATGTAGATCACATACCTTTGGGTGTAAAGTGGTGTTACACATTATTTTGTTCACCCTCATGACCACCAATAGTATGTGTATTGCCTATTAGAAGAAATATCATTTTCCCTATTCCCTAAAGAATGTTGAAGAAATAAAACTTTCCCAGAGAGATGGAATTATCTTTTCCTTAGTGCAAAAACTTGTAAAGAAGGATCGTCGCACCTTGATCATTGTTAAGGGTGCAATGATCTAGGATCGACGCAGGTTGCGCCATAGTGGCCTACGACATTGTCACAGATTGCTTAGTATTAAGGGTGCGACGATATTTGTACAAAGGAAAAAACGAGAAATTTCTCGAAGGTTCTAGAATAGAATCTTCGAAATGATGAGGTGGCATTTGATCGGTTTGGATATCACCCACTTTTCTGATTTAGTGGGATCATCCTAATCCCTTCATCCCTTCTCCTTCACTCTATATAAGGAGGGATCTCTCATGAGAAAAGTTAGTCTAGCTTATGTGTGAAGAATTCTACTGAAGATTGTGCTTGTGATAGCTTTCCTTTAGCTTTCCAAGTCAGGTTGTGTGTGGTCTTCATCAAAAGAATTGGAGCAAGAAGTGTGTGTGTTGAGACTAAGGGCCATCAGAAAGGACCTTGCAACATCAAGGCACATGTTTCATTCTCCACTTTCATCATTATAATACAATTAATACATTTCTTTCCTATAAAAGTGTCTCTATTTTTATTGCGTAACTCCTTGATCTTATGCATAGGTTCCATTAGAATATATATCGTTGTTTTCTATTTGTTGGTATGTGCCTCTTAAGAGGTTCAACATCCCACAAGCCTTGATATGGAGCAAGGATGACGCTAGCAAGGATCAAACAACGTTTAAATGGTATGTCGTTTATCCCTCATTAAGCTAGTATAGATTACAATGGAAACCTAAGGAAAAGTTTGTATTTTGTCATGTTTTGTTCTAATTTCTTGTTGAAGTTAGGGAGATTAGTTCATGTCAGCACTTACCGATTCGCCCAGTAAAAAAATTGGCGACCATATTGGGGAAAATACTCCAAATGGATTGTGATTCTCTAGGAGTTTGATTTGGAGTTTGAAAAAGCTCAGACAAAGAAATATTTGGTCTTCGATGAGTTAATATGTGATCTTCCCTCTGTTGATACAAAAAATGTGGTAGAAGATTCTTTTCTTGATGAATCTCTCTTTCTGATCAGTTCAGACAATATATGGTATGGAGACATCATCATTTATCTCCAAACCTAAAATTTCTGGCCTGATGTATCTCATGTGGATCGTCGTCATATTCGGTATCAAGCTCGCCAATATATTATTCTTGGTGATACCCTTTATCGTCATGGTATTGAATCCATGTTTCGACGATGTCTAACCTATGATGAAGCCAAGAAAGTGCTAAATGACTGTCATTTTGGAGCATGTGGCAGTCATATGTTTGGGTATGCCACTGCCCAAAAGATCCTACGAGATGGTTATTTTTTGCCTTCACTTTTCAAGGATTTCATTATCACAGTTCATAAATTCCATTCTTGTCAAACCTACAATAATAAGATTTGATCTCATCCTGCTCCTCTCTATCCTGTGGTTTCTATTGGTCTATTTTCTAAATGGTCCATTGAATTCATGACATGTAACCCTCACTCGGTCGGGGGGCATGGATACATCATTGTAATTGTGGATTATTTCACTAAGTGGGCTGAGGCGATGCCTACATTCGATAACATCGGGAAAATTGTAACACTTTTCATATTCAATCATATCATCACTAGATTTGGTGTACCTCAAGCCATCATAACCGACCATGGCACCCATTTTCGCAATTTATGATGTCTGAGCTAACCAATAAGTTGGGTTTATGGCATGAAAACGCAACCCCTTATTATCTGCAGGCCAATGGCCAAGTTGAAGCGATGAATAAAGTTTTGACCACTATGCTTCGACGGATGGTAGGGATTCATAAGTCAAGTTGAAATACAATGATTTTTTTGGCATTATTGGCCTATCAGACGTCAGTTAAATCTTCTATGGGTTTCACGCCTTTCCAATTAGTGTATGGTATTGAAGTCATCTCGTCGATTGAATGTGAAATTCCGTCTCTGAATCTAGTCGTCGAACTTCTCCCCAACACCACAGCCGAGGAAGAACGTATGTTGTATTTAATGCAATTATATGAGACTCATCGTGGTGCTGCATTAGTAATAGAAACCCATAAGAAACACATTAAGGATAAGTATGACAAACATGTTAAACTTCATGTTTTTTCTAAAGGCGATTTGGTCCTCCTTTATGACCAAGATTGTGACTTGTTGGGGGCAGGTAAATTCGAGCCCATGTTGCGTGGTCCTTATATTGTTAAACAAGTATTAGATAAAGGGGCTTACAAGTTGGTTGATTACGATGGAATTCCTTTGGGTGAACCCAGAAATGGGCTTTACCTAAAGAAGTACTATTCTTAAAAATGTTCTACATGAGTGCTTTGTACTTTAATGTATCATATTCTAGTGTGATTTTTGTCGTTTTCATTTCTTCCCTCAAACTGATTACCTTGCCTTGTTCTTGGTTTTTAGATGTCGACGTTCTCGCTACCTTATATTGGCTTTGCTAATGGTTCTAGTCGCAATACTCAAAATATCGTGTCTGCTGCATGGGAAATCTATGCACCTACAGATGAGTTGATAAGTCTACATGGTATTTTCCTGGGTCGTGCAACTAATAACATTGCGGAATATAGTGTGGTCATTGAATTATTGACTGATGCCATTTTACTTGGCATCCGTCATCTAATTGTATGATTCGATTCTCAACTTGTGGTGTTGCAATTAAGCAACATCTATTACATCATAAGTCCTACACTATTTCAGGTATATTTGAGAGTTCACCTATTGGAAAGGAGTTTTGATTACATTGAATATCAACACATTCCTAGATATCTAAATACATTAACAGATGCTTTAGCCTATTATTTTTTAGATACACATTTGCGCAATTTATAAATCCAAATACAAGAAAATGTAGATAAGTAAGCCAACATAAGTTTTGTATTGTATCGCAAAAAGTTACAAAAGGTGTGTCCCGAGATCAAAATATCAAATCACATGGCTTCATATACATATATGAATCATGGATGCTTCTCATGTTAGAAAACTACTGCCCGTGCTACGCGACAGAGCAGTCGACCAACAAATGTTGAAACACCAACAGTTTGGCGTTGGAAACGCCGAGGTATCTCATCTACGGTAATATCACGGATGTCCAAAGTCAATCCCTCAAGGTTATGCTCGATCTCCTCGAGATCCTCGGCCACTACTCGATCTCAAACAACCATTGCACCTGCCTACCCATGTCTCTGGATCAGAGATGAACCCGGAGGTCTAATAGGTGCCACATCTACATTTGAAAGCATTTGATTAGTCTCAGATACATAATATTCCAAATTTATAATAAAAATGTTAAAAACAATATATAATTGAGTAGTATTTTTTACCTATGTCACCCAAATGCACACCCTCAGGTAATGCTAAATATGTATCGCCACAGAAGTTGGTCCTAGCATAGGCATAATCTTCAATCATAATGACTTGATCTCTCATCCATTGGAAGAAGGTAGGCCTGCATGTGACAGTTGGAACACCACCATGACGTGCCATTAGATCAACCCACCTCCTCATGGAAGGATCCCGTGGAGTAGGAACACCCCAATCCACGTTCTGAAGATGCAAAAGTGGGACCCTTTCAAGGAAAAAATACACCAAAATTGATCCATACCCAAACTATTTTAACCGACCATTCCTGCACTTTGTCAATTATTTTTTCATGTTCTTAAGGAGGCCCTCACACCACTTGAATACACGAGGCTCCATGCACTCAATGGAATACTGAAGTTGGTTCTGCAAAGCCAAGTGTGGAGTTGCATTCCTTGCAACACAGGTAATGGTAAAGAGTATTGTCCTCAGAGATAAGTCAAGGACGTTCTTAATGGGAATCTTCCCACTAAATTTTTCCATGTCAGCTGAGCAGTATTGCGCAACATAGTGGTCCATTGGTTCGCCTCCTCCCCTGCATCCAGATAATGATACTCGGCACCCACGACGAGACAAACCGGTAAAAAATAGATATCTTCGATCTCCAAAGTGAGAGTATGCACCCCAACATGGAAAACTTGCTCATTTACATCCCACATCCGGACCAAGTGCTCTAATAAAGCTAATTGAGCCCTCATGCCTTGCACATTAAATAATTTGAGCAACCCACACTCCCGAAGTACCATAACCATGTTGGGGTCATTCCCCGCAATGATATCTTCCTCTTCGTGTTCCCTCTCCCTCCATTCCAACATTGTGAACCATGGAAAATCTGTAAAAGGAAAATTAAGCATGAGTTAGTTTCTTAAAAATCCAACATTGACGACTTTACTGGTTCATTTTTTATTTTTTCATTTTAAGTTGCGTTCAACGCAGCCTGAGGGTTGAATAAAATGCAACATCGTTTCACTTAGTTCCATTAACCCCTGCGTCGATCAGGTTCGACGCAGTTCTTGATAGAAGGAGCCCGCGACGATTTGAGGGCACATTTCTCCTTTGAGAAATTGCCCATACAACCAAAAACCACTATAAAATTGAAAAAATTTGCTGTGAAAAGAAAGCAGAGAGGGAATGCGCCAACCTCACGGAGTCGGATCGAAGAATCGTCCACAAATCACGCTGCAATTTTCGTTTGAAAATCAGGTTAAAAAAAGGGGTTTTAACACTATTTTTGGTGAATTACAATGAAATGGTAAAAATGATTTAGATTTTGACCTATTTAAACATATTTTTACCACAGTTTGACCAGTATCAAGTTATTTTTCACCTATTTATATCAATGTTGCCCCTAATGAATGTTTCAAAGTGCATGTGCTATAGGATACAGGTCGGGCAACTAGATATTTTGTCATGGATCAAACATTTTATCGTTTTTTATGTGTTTTTCAGAAACGATTTGATGTAAATATTCTTTTAAGTTTTTTCAGTAAAAAAAGTTGAGCATAGTCTTTGTTCTTTCTCATGCTCGTAAATATATGAGAATATAACCGAGTAAAATTTTATTACTTTTTCAGACTCGTTAAGGTTATACAAAAAAGGAACCCCTGGAGTCCTCTTTAATCTCTTTTCAAACTCCCTAAACATGAAAATATTGTTGGGTGATCTTGTTATTTTCATGCTCGTTAAAGTATCTGAAGAAAACGTTTGTTGAGCAGTAGATTGTCTCTTTTTCAGACTCTCTAAATATGAAAAACCACTAAGTTTACTTTCTTTGGACTCGTAAAACATGCATCGAAAGGCACATATGGGACCGAACCACTCCTTCCTAAGGTTCGTTAAAAATACTCCGAGGGACTCATCCAAAGGATGAGCTTATAGTTCAAGCATATGTTATCCTTCTCAAGCTTCTGTAAAAATAAAGAGGTACTCGCTAGAAATGGTGGGGGAAATTGGGAAAGAAATGTATATATGTATCATTGTTAGTGGCAGTAAGTCACTCTTGAACATGACACCCCTTTTCATTGTTGTATCTGGGTTGGGAAATCCATTTGTCTCTCATTTGATCATCCGCAAGTCTATATATTGGTCCTCTTTGAGTCAATGTTGCCAAGACAATTGTCATGTAATTTATATGTTCAAGAGAAGTTCAACTGAAATGAGCCTTCTACCGAGTCAGCCATCTACAGTCCTCAAACTCTTACCATGTCATCCTTCCCTGAGTCAGTCCTGAATCACTTTATGCTCTGATATACTTCAAATCTGTTACATGTTTCGTGTCATTTATGGGGGATACATTAAGGCCCTCTTGTGACGAGTCTTTTCCTTTTGACTTCAACTCATTATCCAGGAATTAGACTTAGAAATTAATTAGTACCTTGGATCATGCATGCCTCAATGGCAGGTTTCCTCGTTTTCGATAGCGGGTTTACATCATTGGCCCCTGATCGGAAGATTCCATCGAGTGTTCGACTTCAGCTCATTAATTCACATTTGTTGGATTGTACTAGAGTACCTTAGGAGTCATTGACATTAATGATGATTTCCCTCACACTTGTTAACGATATTCATTAATGATTGGTAATCAAGTGGTTTCTACCATGTTCGACTTCAACATCTGTAATCGCATGGATAGATTCGTACTTTGAATCGATGGAAATGAAGACCCTGGATACTTTGACATGGATCCAGGTTGCGATGGAGTATTCATGAGTCTGTATTGACACATAGATCCATTGTGTAGTCTTGTGGCTATGTTCAAATTTGAGTCTTTATAGCATAGATCCACAATGTATTTATTGCTATGTTGAATCATAATGATATGGATCCATGGTGTATGATTGGTGGACATGATTCACTTGACACTTATGCTTAGGGTCACTTGTGTTCTGAGTATGGGAATGGATACCTTAGTAATGGTATATTATTATGCTAATGCTTGTTTGTTGACAAGATTCTGACTGACATGGTCCTTGTTCTCGACACACATACTCTACAAAGTATTTCAGCTATCATTCTTTTCCAACTTCATACTTTGGGGGGAATTCTGCTACAAATTATTTTCGTCACCCACATGACCACTGATAGTATGTGTATCTCCTATTAGAAGAAAGATCATTTTCCCTATTCCTTGAAGAATGTTGAAGAAATAAAACTTTCCTAGAGAAATGGAATTGTCTTTTCCTTAGTGAAAAACCTTACAGAGAAGGATCGTCACACCTTGATCAATGTTAAGGGTGCGACGATCTAGGATTGACGCAGGCTGTGCCATAGTGGCCTGCGACATTGTCGCAGATTGCTCAGTATTAAGGGTGCGACGGTATTTGTACAAAAGAAAAACGAGAAATTTCTCGAAGGTTCTAGAATAGAATCTTCAAAAGGATGAGGTGGCCTATGATCGGTTTGGATATCGCCCTCTTTTATGATTTAGTGGGATCATCCTAATCCCTTCATCCCTTCTCCTTCACTCTATATAAGGAGGGATCTCTCATGAGAAAAGTTAGTCTAACTTATGTGCGAAGAATTTGCTAAAGATTGTGCTTGTGATAGCTTTGCTTTAGCTTTCCAAGTCAGGTTGTGTGTGGTCTTAATCAAAAGCATTGGAGAAAGAAATGTGTGTGTGTCGAGGCAAAGGATCATCAGAAGGGACCTTGCAACATCAAGGCACAAGTTGTATTCTCCAATTTCATCAATATAATACAATAATACATTGCTTTCCTATAAAAGTGTATCTATTTTTATTGCATAACTCCTTGATTTTATGCATAGGTTCCATTATAATATATATCGTTGTTTTCAATTTGTTGGTTTGTGTCTCTCAACAGGTTAAACATCCCACAAGCCTTGAGATGGAGCAAGGAAGATTCTAGAAAGGATCAAACAATGTTTAAATGGTATGTCGTTTATCCCTCATTAAGCTAGTATACATTACAATGGAAACCTAAGGAAAAGTTTGTATTCTATCATGTTTTGTTCTTATTTATTGTTGAAGTTAGGGGGATTAGTTTGTGTTAGCACTTGCCGATTCATCCAGTAACAAGTGAAGATTGCAGAACTTGCAATATGAAGGCTTGAATCCGTGAACCCGCGAATTTTCAAAAATGGTTAGGTATATTATAACAAGGCAGTCAGTTAGACTCATGACATATGAACACAAATGGAAATGAAAACCCGTCAACCTGCGAACCCGTCGATTTTTGAAATATGACTAAGTATGGTAACTAGAAAGGGATAGAAGAAGGGAAAACTAAAAAGGGGAACAAGGGTAGGTATAGAAGAGGGAAAATAAATGGAAAAAGGAAGTTGGGAGACTAGAAAGGGAAAGGAAATTTCAGAAGCATGAATTGATCTCAACATGGTTGTTTTTCATGTTTTTTTATGCAAAAACATGGGTTTTAAGGGCTAGAGTTCTTGTTTTGAGGTCATAGTTCTCATTAAGTCGGTAACTTTGTTGCTACTAGTAGTGCCATTTTTTCGCAAGGTGGCTAAAATTGTGACTTGTTTGAAATCACAACCTTGGCAACTGATACCAAACCTTAAAATTGACCGTCAAATCAAAAAGTGATGGTACCTTTAACACCAATTTTATTTTTGGAGTCAAAAAAACGACTCAATTGATGTTGTGGCCTTGAAAACCGACACCCTGATAAAAGAATATGCTTAAAATCCACTCATATATCCAACTTAAAAATTTATTAATTATTATTTTTTTAATAATTTACGTTAAAAATTAAATAATTTCAAATGAAAATTTTCAATCCAACAATTTTTTTAAGGAAAGGAAACAATTAAAAAAAAAAGACACCCTTTCGGTCAATGTTTTTTTTGCAAAATACAACTTTAAAAACAAAAATAAAAAACAAAAAATAGAATAAAAGTTAAAAAAAAACATGAAATTTATAAAAAATAAAATTATACACACACACACACACAAGTATTACTTTAATAATAATAATAATAATTTATTTTTAAGTTCACAACCAAGCCAGACACCAAATTGGTGTATGAGACCCAATTACACACACACACACACACACACACACACACACACACACACACACACTTATATCACTATATATATAACTTAATGTGTTTTTTTAAGCTAACTATTCTATATTAATATAAGATGACAAAATTTATAGGGGTTCTGTTGCTAGCCTGTCGCTTGGGAAATGAGCCAACAACAAAACAATTTTATTTCCGGGCTGACTTTTCAAGATATATCAAAAAAAAATTGTTGTCATTTATACAATAACTGTAAAATAACTTATCCTCACTGTTGATTATGGTTCTATCTATTGTTTGGGGATTATTAGCCCGGTTGTTATAGCTATACAGACTATTATCAATTAGAAAGCAAAGAGTCACAAATTACACAAAAGAGGAGGGAATATCATCTCGAGGAACCTTGGGGGTATCCTCATTGAGAGTGTTGAAGTTGATTTCGATCTTGGCTGCCATGATAGTTATTTTCTTATCAAGCGCCTGGTTTTGTAACTGTATATATTCCAGTTGCATGGCAAGCTCATTGTGGGCAGCTACCCTTTTTGTTATGGATTTGCTGAGAAAAGTTTTGATGTGCCAATATAGGTCTATGGTACAAAAATATTTTGTTTCTCGTGCATGAGTGGAACATGTGTCCAGGATCCACGACATTAGTTCAACATCAATTTCAACATCACGAGTCCTACTCCTTTCCTTGCGAACATCAACTTCAAGACTGTCCATGGCGACTTGGGCCTATGGAGTGATGTAGGTGGAATAGTTCTTAGCAGTTGTGACCGCCTCATGATGAGCCTGAGAGATCATAAGTTGACTTCATTGGGCTCTTCCTCGACCTATCGCTCGAGACATATCCATTATACCTAACCTATGCCCTTACCCTGCACTTGTTTTCCAATGATAGTGAGGACTAGAGCTAGTTATGCACCCCCAGGTTGTCTTCGCACTACGTTGAATGTTGGAGCCGCAAAGTTGAAGAACCAACAAAGTCGAATGTCTCCTTCATCCATCTTCCTTCTTCATCTTTCTCCTTCCTCGAATGCGCGTACCTATGTCATTACGACACATTGAATTTTTGGGCATCTTACCTTATTCCTCATAATTAAGACTGATAGGGTGGTGGCTATGATCGCTCGTCAACTTCATCGCTATAATATCCCCAAGGACAAGCCCCAATTATATTGTTGAACTGTAATCATGTTTATAGGCTAGTGAGACAAGTGTTTATAAGCTGAAGACTCATATGTTTATTGGGCCGGAGAGCCTAGGTGGTTAAGGCCATGAGCTTGATTTTGTATATGTAATTATGCAGATCATTAATAAAATATAAACATTACTGCGTGTAGACTGACCACGAAGAAAGAGTATGGGGGACTAAGCTCCACTAGGTAGGGTAAGGGAAGGGGGGTAAGTATTTGGGCCTAGGGGATAAGCTAGGGGGCTTACCTCTAAAGGAATAATATTTTATTATTAATTCTTGAAGGCTAAGGTGGACATGTTGAGTGTTTTCCTACGTCCCCGGAAAAAGGAATGTATGCTAAGTGGAGTGCATGCAGCTCCAGGAAGACAGGTGTCGACCTGGGCACATGTAGTTAAAACCCAAGAGTCAAACCGTGTTGGGGGTTCGCTTGTTATTCCCCATCCGCCGTGTAACCTATTTTGGCCTCTGCGATCGACCTCTTCATACCGACGCACATATGAGAAAACACTCACTTCGGGGGGGGGGGGACAAATTTGTGTTATCCTTGAACCTAATTTGTCCGCACTTGCAAAACCGGGTTCGTACGTTAACCATTTTTGGGTTTTTTCCTTCTGTTTCCTAAGCCATTGTTGTTGTCCTCACCTTGCTGGAACTGAGTCGAAGATTGGTTGAAGGAGCGGGTTGTTAGGCCCGTGGTTGAAGAGGCAGGTTTTCAGGATTGTGGGAAACTCTCTCCAGGTGAGAGAGTGTGTCGAGGAAGTGAGTTGTCCTAGAAGTGGTCCCATAGCTACTACATAGCTCTAAGAATTCTGGTCCGACCTGTTAATGAAGCCAAAGGAAAGGGAGGTGGAGCAGCCAATGGAATGTGTGACAGTGAAGGTGCATACTCCTGGGGTGGGACAGGCATGTGGGGAATGAGAGTTTGTGAGCAGTGGGCGTAAGTGGTTCCTAGGAGAGAATCCTTCCTCATAAACTATGTGACTTTCCTATTGACTTTGTCGAGCCTAGGAATCCCTTGCCCGGTGGAGTTTAGTCCCAGCTCGTGGGTGACCCACTGTCGAGAGTGATGAGCAGTGTGGTCAAAGGTTGGGAGGTTCGTGGAAGGTCTGCACGCAGTTGGTGGTTTTACTCCAGCTAAAAGATAAGTATGATTCTGTGCTTAATTATGTATGTTTTTTTTTTTTTATACTAGGGGAATCGGTAACAACGACAGTATCGTACTCGCGTGACACGGGGTCGAATCCTGGCGGCTGCCTTATAAACCCTAGGGAGAAACGCACAACCCGCAAGCACTCCCTCCGAGTAAATCGGGGTGAGAATCGACCTTGAGACCTCATTTTACATAGTTCCTTCCATTTACACGGCACTTGCCAATCGGTCTACACCCCTGCGGGTTTTAAAAGTTGAAGGACATGGGGGTGGGCTTTGATCCACTTATGGTGCTTAATTATGTATGTTATGCATGTTGTGTTAATTGAAATGTCTCATGTGTTTCATTGCATGTGGGCTTACTGTCAATTCCATTTGAATATGTATGGTAGCAATAATTTTGTGTTAATTACTATTTTATATTCATTAAAATGCATGTTATATATATGTATACGATTTCGCAGTAGTGTTCCCGACAGTGGTGTTGTTGGTCGAGAACGTTATAGATTTGGTATTAGAGTAGTCAAGGTAAAGTTAAGGGTGTTTGGGTAGCGTCATCCGGCTTGGTGGTGGCCGAGGATGTTACATTTTGGTATCAGAGTAGTCAAGGTAAAGTTAAGGGTGTTTGGGTAGCGTCATCTGGCCTAGTGGTGGCTGGGGATGTTACAATCACAATTCCAGTATGACCAAACATAACAATCCAGTGAGGTATCTTGTCCCGCACGGTTGAATCTACTTATAGATAATCATCTTTACTCGAGTTTAAACCGTTTATGACTGCCAACCTGATTCGAATTAAATCCCTCAATGCCATATTAAAGCTTTGCATAAGGTGGGGGTTGGGTGCATCCGCGTGGTGCTTGGGGATTTGCGTTAGGTCTCCTCGTGGAACCCATGGGCCCGAGAGGTCTCGTCTCTCTACCATCTATCATCCAAATCAGGGTATACATAACTTAATGTTATAAATTTATAAACAATAATAATAATAATAATAATCTATTTTTAAGGTCACAATCAAGCCATACACCAAATTTGTGTATAAGACCCCTTTGTTTATGGGACAAGGGATCCTCTTCACACATCTATTTGACTGCTACAAAATACGTAGGTATACATACCCTACCCCCTTTGAATTTGATCATGTGACTTCCAAGAAGGAAGCACATGTTCTTAATTCATTAAATCCTCAAATTATATATATATATATATATATATATATATATATGTATATATATGTGTGATTTACATATTATGTTATATCTATCAATTATTATACATGCGCTTATTCTCTCTCTCTCTCTCTCTCTCTCTCTCTCTCTCTCTCTATATATATATATATATATATAAGCACATATTATATATTAATATAATATATATAGAATATTATGTATATACATAATAATTAATATATATATATATATATATATATATAGCCATATGATGATGATGATGATGATTAATGTCCACTAAGACCCGGTGTCTATCAGGACCTTAAGAGGTAAGTGATTACTTAACTGATTCCTTAGCATTTGTTTGTGCTAAAAAACATTGAAGAAAGCTTTCCAAGATCACCATACTTTTGTTGAGTTAAAGAGATTAGGAAGGTTGATAGTGTGACAAATATTTTGAAAATTAGATCTAATATGGGTATAAGATGGAAAATCTAAGAGAAAGTGATTAGAAAGTGATTTTCATCTTCAGCCTTCTTAATGTCACAAAGGTGACACACTCTTTCATCATATGGCATTTTAGGAATTTTATAGCATGATTTGATGTAAGACTTGGTAATTTGTTCTTATCTTAGCAATGTATTTTTCTACACTTGGAAAAGCAGATGAATAATTTTGATCTTCTAGGTTGGGGTTGATTACATCCTTATAATACCAATTTTCTTTTAAATGGAAGCTCTTTATCACACCAAATTTTCTCCTTAAATTTTGATTTGATGATTTTTTTAATAGTATTTTTATTACGCGAAATGGTGTATTCTAGGATTCCCCAATAGTTTATCAAGATCGGGCATCTTTATGCCATCCTTGTTTTGATGCGATGGTGGTTATGACGATTTTGAAGCAATTTTTGGAATCCTTTTTCTTTCCATGTTGTTTAACTTGTTCTTATACATTAGGTATCTAGTCATAGCCATGCTCTGATTGGGGGAGAGGCGTTTTTCTAAAGAGGAGGATGGGATAGAGGCGTGTTCGTAATTTTGAGATTACGGGTTATAAAATTGTTTTGTATTTCCTCTATATTTCTCGAGGAATCATGAGAATACTACACTACGGAACTACATCCATAAAGAATAACAAGTGTAACAAGAGTCTCAAGAAGGAGTTTATTCTTATCCCAACTCCAAAAAGATTAAGCCCGATTTACAATTGTTTCAAGCCCATAATAAACTTTTCCATCCCTCTATAATCCTTTTCAATGCATAATTCAATTGAGCTTGTGGTGAATATCAATTCAAGATATTTGTATGAAGTCACTTCCTCAAGTTGTTGTTGTCATATCTGAAGGTATCATAAGTGATCTTATTGGATTTAATAATCACGACCTTAGTCTTATTGGTATTAACAATCATATCTGCATTAACATAATATATAAATTATGTATAAAACATAGTATGTAATATATTAATATAAAATGTATAATATTAAACTTTATATATATATATATATATATATAAACAATTGGTTTATTGTGTTTTCTTTTTTATTTTATTTTATTTTTATTTTTTATGAGAAGCGGGTTATAGATTATATTAATGAGATTGGACCTTGGACTAACCACGGATATGATTACAAAATGGCCTCGAATTTCTTCGGGTCTGTCTTTCTGATCCATTCTACTTCTATAGCTATAGACTAATGAACTGAACACGACTTCCTAAAAACTGGATTAAATTTAGGCTGAAACTCAGTCCTTGTTTGACATAAGACTGACCTTTGTTTGACATATGTCTCAACACTATTTAAACATTTGTTATTGATTGTTCCGACATATGATCGGCGTTGTTTAGCCTATGTTCCGTTCGCTGTGTTTTTCAACATTACAACAACTGTTTAGACATATGTTCTGACGGTTGTGTTTCAACATTTGATCCAACATTGTGTTCCCGACATCTGTTCCAACACTTAGTGTTTCAACATCTGTTCCGACATGTTTCAACATGCATTCCGGCAACATTTCGGTATTCACAACATTTGTCTCGGCATATGTTCCGGCCTTTGTGTTTTCAACATCACGTTCCGGCAACGTGTTCGTATCGATCCAACAACGTGTTCGACTTACTGTTGTTCTAGCGTGTTTAGGCATCTGTTCCATCACTATGTTGACGCTCTGTTCGGCCTTGTGTTTTGGCCCATTAACAACTGTTTCAACATATGTTCCGTACTTGTGTTTGACATTTGTTCTAACCGCGTTTCAGCATATGTTCTAGCACAACCATCTACTATTTTTTACACGCTGCTGTCCTTTTCATGAGATACATATTTTTATTGGATCTCCGTCATTTATGCATAAATCTCCTTGGGCCACGAGGCAACCTTTATTGGCTAAAGCATTTGCTTCTTTGTTTAAGTCCCTAAGTATATGGTAGCAGTGGAAGGAGGTGAAGTCCTGGAGAGTGTGTCTTAGTCTTTGCAAGTTCTTATTTAATCCAACATCATTGTTGTCCTCGATGTATCATTTTGATCCCGAGGATTTAGTCTCAGAACACTTGTAGATTATGATGGCCTCTTGCCTTGGCTAGCTGGCACACTTTTATTAGACTCGAGATTTCTGCTTGGTTGTTGGTACGTTGTTCGAGTCCCTAACTGAAGGTTTCTAGCGTTGTCACTTCATTGGAGTAAATGATTCCTCCAGCTCCAGCTCTGCCAGGGTTTCCCTTGGAGGCGTCGTCGAAGAAAGTTGTGATTATTCCTTGCTTCTACTACCATCTTTGGAAAGTGTCATTATTGTCTCTTAGCCTCCATTTTGTTTCGGAATGGGGTTTTTTTCAATGCTTTGGGTCCTATAAGTGAGCATAGGGTTACCAAGCCAATTCTTTTCTTCCTGCTGTAGCGGGATATCTGTTTTGTGGGCTTGAGATCTCGGAGTTTCTAAGAGGAGTCCTTTGCTTTCTTTGCTACCATGCTGGGGGTCTATGCTGTATTGTTGAAGATTTGCTCTTTTCTTGCAAGCCATAGTTTCCACCACACATACTTAGTTAATGGTCGGCCCATAGTGTTTCATTGAGAGGGATAACGGTCCTTCTAGTTTGTGAAAAGATCTACAATAGAGATGTTTGAAGGGACAACAACATTGAGACCATGGAGGCAAGGACCATAATTTGTTTGCAAATTGACAGTCTAAAAACAAATGATCAAATGTTTCCATTAACTTCTTCATAGAATACATCTGAGGGGCACAGATATTTATTTTCATTAAGTTTTCACAAGTCAGGACCTTTTTGTGCATAAGAGTCCAGAAGAAAAAATTAACCTTAGGGATCGCTGTAGAGTCCCAAACGTCTTTCCAGATTTTTGCTGGGGGTGGTATGTCTTTCTGTCATTGAAGCATAGCATAACCTTTGGTTGTAGAATAACTCCACAATTTATTGTTGTCTTTTTCATTCGTACCTTTGGTGCATAGCGTCCAGGAGCGCTCACCTTTGGCGTTTCCGGTGATTGAAGGAGCGATTTGGAATATTGCAGTGCAGTCTTACCGAGGAGCCATCTCATTTCCATTTTGAGATATCTTGATCCTCGTATTCCTCGGGCAAGAAAAGCGGTTATCTATTTATTTAAATAAATTTTCGTGTTTTTGGCTTTTCTTACCTTATTCTCATTTTCTAGGTTTTTTTGGTTTATTTTTTTTTAAAGTTGTGATGTGTAAATTTGTTTTGAATGAAAAGGTTGGTTTGTTTTTTTTTTTTTTTCTTAAAAACAAATTGTTGAAAGAATTCTCTGTTTTGAATTTAGTTATTTTAAGTAAATTATTAAAAAAATTTAATAAAATAAATTTTAAATAATAATAAAAAAACAATTGCAATTTTTGGGTTGTTTATTTATGTAGGGGTTTTTTTTCAATGTCACAATTTCAATTAAGTCATTATTTTAACTCAAAAATGAAATTGGTGCCACTAATAACCTCACTTTTTGATTTGAGGGCTAATTTTAAGGTTTGGTATCGGTTTTCAGGGCTACGATTTCAAACAAGTCACAATTCTAACTTACCTTAAAATGTGCTACTTGTAGCGCCACTTTTTGAAATGGGGTTGATTTTGGTGTTTTTGACAAAATAATATGGGTTATTTAGGCCGAGTTCTTGTTTTTGAGGTCACAATTCTCGTCAAGTTGGTAACTATGTTGAATGTGTTCCTTCGCTCATCTATGAAAGAGCTTTAAATGATATGTATCAATGACATGTTTATTGTGTGCATGAATAACTTGAATCTCATGATCAAGACTTTAATGCATGGCATTCAAAATGTATATAGACATGCATTGTAATCAAGAACTTTTCCTCAACTATTTTTTACACAAGTTGTTATTCACTCATGTGAGACTTGTGCATTTGCAACAACTAGTAACAAGAGGTAAGACAAGAATAAGGAAAATTAGAAATAGGGAAATCCATGCAGCGAAGGGGCATAAGAATAGATTTATTTGACCATGAATTGTTGTTCTTGTTGAGTGTGTGGGTGCTTCCCAAATCAAAGCACCTAGTAGAGATATACTGACAAAGGACGAAGGACACTAAAGCAATTAATGGTGTTTTTTTTTCTTCATATGGATGTGCAAATACCAAAATACTTTAGTATGCCATGAGAGACCATCATAAACACAACTAATGCATGCGAGCACTATGCAGTTGAGATTATCAATTTCTTTCCCGTATTCTTGAATACGATGTTAAATACTTTTGACATCCAATTAGTGATGTAAGAATGATTGTTATTAACAATAGACTACATAATGTTGGTTGGATTGTGCATGGGAATTACACAAATTAATTCTTGAGATTGTTTCTTATCTATCCCTAAGGGTTATGGTTATGATCATAACAAGGATGGTAAAAGAAGGGGTAAATTTGAGCATATTTTGATAACAATCATTATGAGATTGTTACATTTTTTATCATCACTATTTTATTTTTAAATAATTACTTAGGAAACTCCAATACAATTCCCCACAACTCAAGGATGGTACCCAGTGTAAAGAAAGTGGCATAGACTCAGTGTGTCTAACCACATGGGAATCAAAACAAGGACCTACACTTTGTGTCATATTATCCACAATGTCTTGGGAATAGTGGCACCAACAGATTGACCTATCCCCCAGGGTTTGATCATCACTATTATAGCATTTTCTCATCACAAATGATCTCTCATTTGAATTATGAAGTATTCTAGTGTTGTGACTATTACAACAACCTCCCTC
>SNQJ01S0090633.1:16899-43163 GCA_010110895.2 Picea sitchensis
CCTTATTTAATAATATAGTGGACCTAGTCCACCTTAAATTGAATGGCCTCCACTATTATCACTATGGGCCCTCTGGGCCCCCCCACTACCTCTCTAGCTACCTTACATTAACAAACACTTGTAAAACATTGTAAAGACTTGTAACCCCCCTAATGAATGGTCACAAGTCACTCCAATAAAGAGTTGAGTAATTTGCATTAATAAAATTACTGGGGCTTGTTATCGTGCAATTTGTACTTTGATAGAAAGGAAAGGTAAACGAAGACAAAATGACGTAACATGAGGCTATCCTATCACTGTCACCTCAATAGGATTTCTTTTTCTATTTAGGGTGGTAGGCCTAGGGAAAACGTCCCCAATGACCTGGGGTTTTAAGAAGGCAAAGGATAAAATGCCAAGTAAAGGTTTCCCTCTCACAAGTCACCATCGATCAGAAAGTCTGGCTAAACAACCAATAAAGAGATAATAAAACTAGAAGTGTACCTGCCTAGAACAAAGCAACATAAAACTATATTTGCAAGATCACTTGCTGGTTAGTACTTCATATAATCAGAGACTTTCTCAATAAAATCAATTGACTAATATATAGATGAAGTAAACAAAGATGTATAGTAGCAATAATCGCAATATGATACTTCACAATGAATGCTTTAAAGAAGCTTCAAAATGAGCAAGAATGATTAATCATCAATATCATAACACCAATATTCATCATAAGCAAATAATGCTATGCATTAATCAATCTTTCAATTGCTTAAAGAAGCTTTAAATGTTGCAAAGTATGACTATAACTCAGATGGATAATACCAACAATAAGGTTAGCAGGTCAATCTAAACTAGGGTTAGAAGGTGTTAGTAGTTATTCAAAGATTTGGATGTTTGAAACTTGTGATCAAAACACTCAAGAGAGAGAGATCTTAGATCAGTGTCTTCATAGGGAAAATGGAGTCAAAGAAGTGGTTGCAAGAATTGAAGGAGCAAGATGATAATAGTAGGGCCAAAGACAAGAGGAATTTGATGGATGAAGTGTTGGTAATCCAAGGCTTCAACCACCAAACCCTAGGGGAAAACGACTAGTAAGGTGTAGGTAACTCTAGTACTTAGTAGGTTTTCCTCCTTCTTTAACTCAATGACAAAGCAAAAATCAGCTAGGATGAAGAACAAATGATAGGGTGTTGCAATGGAAAGGCCCTAGCAATGGCTTCAACAAGAAAACTGCTCCTTGGCACAATCTAGTAGGTAGATAGCAATTGGAACAAGGACTATAACAAGTGCTTGATCCCTAGGGTTTAATCCAACAAATTTCATTAACAAAATGCAAAGTAAAACACCATAACCATTCAAGTAAGAGAAGGATTGTNTCAAAGATTTGGATGTTTGAAACTTGTGATCAAAACACTCAAGAGAGAGAGATCTTAGATCAGTGTCTTCATAGGGAAAATGGAGTCAAAGAAGTGGTTGCAAGAATTGAAGGAGCAAGATGATAATAGTAGGGCCAAAGACAAGAGGAATTTGATGGATGAAGTGTTGGTAATCCAAGGCTTCAACCACCAAACCCTAGGGGAAAACGACTAGTAAGGTGTAGGTAACTCTAGTACTTAGTAGGTTTTCCTCCTTCTTTAACTCAATGACAAAGCAAAAATCAGCTAGGATGAAGAACAAATGATAGGGTGTTGCAATGGAAAGGCCCTAGCAATGGCTTCAACAAGAAAACTGCTCCTTGGCACAATCTAGTAGGTAGATAGCAATTGGAACAAGGACTATAACAAGTGCTTGATCCCTAGGGTTTAATCCAACAAATTTCATTAACAAAATGCAAAGTAAAACACCATAACCATTCAAGTAAGAGAAGGATTGTAAAAATTTACTCACTTTCACCAAGTATCATTAAGCCAAACCCTAGTTGTAAACTTTCCACCAAGAAAAATGTCAATTACACCAAAAATAGCCCTCCTTCAACAAGTGCGCACTAGAAATTTCAGCCAAAAACCCTAAGAAGGGCGCAAATTTCAAACCTCACACAAGTGTGAGTGAAAGATGATGAGAAAATGAGATTTTTAGCTCTCTACTTATACAATAGCAATGACCTTTAATTTTTTTTTTAGGTCACAAAAGGTCGACATGGCCAAATTTACATCAAAATATTGTTTTACATTAAATGTCATAATTAAAAACCCTAAATAAAGAAAAATAATGACATCATTCCTTTTTAGGGTGACGTTAGGCCCTTTTAGGGCAACGTTGGCCTCCTAGGGAAAAATGTTAGGCCTTCTTGGGCCTCAGGAATCTTCCACACGTGCCACTAGGCACACAACTGCCTCCCAAAACCTCCACAAGCACTGGATGACATCATGAGTGTCTTGGGTGATGTCATGGGCCTTTCAAGACCTACGTCCTAGTGGAAAGGGTGCAATCCCCTGGGTATAGGTATGCCAAGATGCCTCTGGTGGAACATCCCCCCTTTCTCCTGTGCAATCCTTTGATCTGTCTCTGCCCCCTGATGGGGTCTCAACATCCATCTGATGGGCTTTCAATCCCATGGAGGTTTGAACTAATCATCTCCCCATGTGTACCTGTCCATCTGGGTACCTGCCATCGTGTATGGTCCTACAACATCAACAGATACGATCTCCATGGGCTCATAAGTCACAAGGATCATAACAATGTCAATCACATCTAATCATCAAGTTTATTAAACATGTGCATAAAACCCCCTTTACCCGAACAAGTGCTCAAAGACATTATACTAATCTACAAGCCAAGTTTGGAGGAAACGCTAGGACGTCCTATTGGGCTAATGCTCATTGGATGTGGGATGTTTCTAGGAGAGATCAAATCTAAGACATGTGAGTGGATGAGGTGGAAAGGGATGTCTGGGCAAGGGGTGCAGTGATAGCAGGGAAATGTATGGCTTACCTGTGGGTGCCTCTATAGAGGGTGAGTTACACCTGTCATGGATGCAAATGTTTACAAGCCCATTCATTCCTTTTGTCTTTATTTTTATTGTTTTTTCTTCAAGAATATAGTTAGGGGACACTGCCTTGGCGTGGTGACCAGTGGTGGCAATGTTACCCACAAACATTTAACGGAAATGAGAAGGATAGCTCATGATGAGACCCCCTTTCTCTTGGCTATGCCACCAAGAGCCACTACCCTGGCATGGTGACCGCTTCTAGTAGTGTCATACTGCTACATGCCCATGAACCTAATAGGTTTCCTCGTGATGAGACCCCCTATCCTCTAACTAGGTCTTGTTTTATTATTTTTATGAGTCCCTCTGTTTCTTGCTGAGAAGTTTTTTACTGCTTTCTCGAGGATTCCTGGGTGAAGCATATCAAGGTTTCATTCTTTGGCTTCTATATTTTTCCATCTACTTTTACCCTTTGGGCCTTTAGCCCCTTCTTCCCACAAGGTAAGGTACAACCCTTAAATATTTGGCCAACCCAATGCCCGAACCAGTGTAATGGGATGGATGAGCGAGAAAGAGGTGAAAAGTGGTAAGTATGGTGGGAGCGGATGATGGCTTCTCATGAATCCCCCTAGTGACAACTCAAAACCTATGGGTACCATATTACTAGGGCATCTTGTCATTCCCCCCAGATATGGTCAAGTGGATAGGTATAAGATCCAAGCACCTGTTAGAAACAAAAAGAATTGAATGCACATATTCAAAGGTTTTGAGGATCAGAGTGACACATACCATGATACCCAGACTCATTACCTCATGGATAAAGATCCACTTCTGCTACAGAACCAAGCCGAGGTGACGGATGTTGCTGCTGCTGACAAAGTGGAGGCGTTGAAAAATGAAAAGATGGGCCTCCAGGGCCATGCTCAAGTCGATCTGGCTCCTGGTCCTCCATGTCTAGGACCTATGGGCCTCGAGACATAATCTCATTATTTATCCCTAAACTGTGGGATAACAGAGCTATAATCTTCCACTCTTCATCCCCCCAGGGGGGAACGGTGTTTTTGGTGATTGTGTCAATTTTTTCATTTTGGATTAAGTTCCTTTTTCACATCTAAAGATAAGCTAAAAACTCATCACAAAGAAAAACAATATAGTTTAGTTTCCTTTTTACAAAAGTAGAACACTAATTGCTAGTTCGGATTTCCTTTTTTATTCAATTTCAAAGTTGGAAATAAATTGTCTCCTTAGTTCCTCGCAAGAGGCTATCTAGTGAAGACTTAGTAATTAGAAAACATTTATCTTTCAGTACTTTGCTTTACTGTTTAAAATAAACATTTCCCCTCAACTCCCAATGTTGTTCCTGACCCTTCTAGTTGCGAGCTTGTCTCAATCTGCTAAGAGTAATTTTCATACACGCTAGGCTGGTCAGTGTGGATTAGTATTAATAGGAAAATATCAAAAGAGAATTACTACTTGGCTTTAAGAACCTCCTAGGGGGAGTGTGGGAAGTTTCACTGAATAGCTCAGGCTTGTTCCCCTCAGTGTTGGACCTCCGACACCTCTAGTGGGCTTGTTGGTGAAACCATTGGGTTTCGGAAAGTTCTCAACAAATATTTGAGCTAAAGGATTAACCTCTCTAGAGGCCAAATCTAGATTAGCTTCAAACAATTTATTTTCCTGCAAAAAAAATTCATCTCATTAACCTACTATCAATAAATCTAATAAAGTATGTGATCTACAACTGCCCACGATACCTTTATGGCACTGGTCTCATTTTACATTACACAAAGCCATTTGCTTCAAGTACCTTTATTTCTCAAGCACTTGTTATTTATCTTGAAGCATTTATTAATTTACTTGCATCTTGTTATCTCAAGTACCCTTTTTTTTGAAAGTATTTATTTATGTATCTTGTGGTGGTTAATTGATCTATGCTCTTAAAGTATATTTACTTCATATATTGTCTTATGAAATAAAATCCAAGAATACTAGTTGCTTAGATTCAATTTAAACCTTAGATTATTTTCTTAGGAACTACCCCCCTTGGCTTCGCTAGGAGTTGGCCTAGACGGAGGAATTGAGGATTAGATGGCAACACCTTAACTCTAACTTGCCCCCAAGGACACACCGAGTGGATTGAATATTTATTCCACGTTACCCAGGTGTGTATAAAGGTGGCAACAGGTATCAAAGCCATAGTTGAGAAGAAGACAAGGTAAAAAGAGGATGAAAATGGACTACTTAGATTAGTGACAAAGTGAGGAACTACAATCACACAGTTGGATAGAAGTAGGAAACCAATAGTTGGACAAAAGAAAGGAAATCCAAATCGAATTGGGCACCAAGATAATAAAAAAACATTTTGGGCAGTATCAAAGTATTGTTAGTAAATTTTGATGATGAGATTCTCAATCAAAAGTCTAAATCCCTAGGAGGAATTGTGTTCGTCGGAATTACAAAAAAGTTACATTGGTAGGAGAAGTTTGTTCGCTCATGAACATGGTTCAAATTTGAAATCTGCAATGCCCTTCAAGATCCCTGTTATCGCACAATTTGTCCTTAACCAAAGCCCAAGGCAAGTGGATGCAAGTTTGGCGTAATAGGGGGTGACCTATCACTATCACCTTAATAGGAAAACCCTTTCTATTTAGGAGTATGTCAAGATTACCCCAGGGGAAACGTCCCTAGTGACCTAAAGGGATGATAACTAAGGCAAGGATGCAAGAAAATCCCCCTCTCACTGGTCACTCAATTCAGAGAGTTCTTATGCCATTTAAGGGATGAAGCAAATGGTAAAATGAGGTGTACCTACCCAGAACAAGACAACAAGAAAATATAGCAACTTGCAAGTACAAAGATATGATGTTAGTGCTTCTTAAGACCATAAACCTTCAAAAAGTAAGCTAGCAATGCAACAGTTTATAACAACAATTAATATTTTATAACAGCCACAATAATTATGCCTTAAAATTGCTCGAAAAAGACAAGAAAGAATATCCTTTACATAGCAGAATGATAATAAGTTGTCACAAGCAAATTTGGCAATGTCTAGCTAGCATAATAAGTCACTTTTGCAGAGAATTTGATGCAGTTAGATGGTTTTGTTGCCGTCCTTATACACACCTACTAACATGGAGAAGTCTTCAACCCACTTGGTGTATCCTTGGAGGAACAAACCTAAGTCTAGACCCACTGTCACCTCAATCTAGACTTCTTCCATCTAGGCTACTCCTAGGGAAGCCAAGGGGGTAGACCCTATTTAACTATGTTAAGTTTTAATTAATGATCTAGGAGTTAATTTGGTTTTTTACTAAGGGGACCCAACCCAATGACAAGCAAAAAATGCAAAAGTGCAGTTCCTTTGATGACAGGGGCTCCCCCCTTCTTCATGAACTGAGGGGAAAGTAAAAATTAAAGTGAAAAAATGCCTAAAACCCTAATTTCTCCCCCCTTGAGTCTACATAATGTTTGATGATGGGAAAAGGTGTTTTACCCTGTTATCCCCGATATCTAGGGATAACTAGGAGATCATGTCTCGAGGCCCACATGGTCCTAGACATGGAGTACCGAGAGCAGGGTTGACTTGAGCATGGCACTTGAGGGCCCATCTTTCTTCTTCTCCACCAGACTTGTCTTGTCAGCAGTAGCAGCTTCCATCACCACCGGCCTGGGCTTGCATCGGAGAGGACTCTTGCTCCATGAGGTAATTGGTCCGAGGTATCATAGTATGTGTCATATTTGATTGTTATAACCTTCTTATATATGCATTAGGTTCCTTTCATTTCTGATGACTGCTTGGATCTTACATTAATCCGCTTGACCATGACTGCTTGGATCTTACACCAATCCACTTGACCATTGTTGCATTGATTGGGTAACTTAGCAGCCGATATTCATGGGTTTTGTTTAGCCAACAAAGGGGATTTGCAGAGTCATCAGTCCATCTCTACCATTTTATCGCGAGCTATCTTATACCTCACTTCTCATCCATCCCATTCCCTAGTCCGCCATTAGGATGACCTTTGAGGGTTACAGTTTTTCTTGTGGGAAGAAGGGGCTGATGGCCCAGGGGGTAAAAGAAGTTTGTAAGAGATAAAAGCCATAGAAATAAAACCTAGAGATGCTTCACTTCAGGGATCCCCTTTAGAAGGCAATAAAAGCCCCTCGATAAGAAACTAAAGGGACCCTAAGAAAAATAATAATAATAAAAATAAGACCTAACTAAGAGGGATGGGAGGTCTCATCACTTAACCGCCCATTATGTTCATATAGGTATTTAGTAAGATGACAGCACTATCCGGGTCACCTAGCTGTATATGCTGGGACCTTTGGTTGCATGGCTAAAGAAAGGGGTCTCATCACGAAGCCAGCCTTATCATTTCTGCTAAGATACCAGTTGGTAACGCTGTCAGCTCTGGTCGCCATGCTAAGGCAGTGTCCTCTGGTTAAATCTTGAAGTAAAAAAGAAAGAAAAGCAATAAAAGAAAGATAAGTACAAAAGGGCTTGGAAAAATGCATTCATGATCGTACAACTCACTCTACAAAGGAACCCACTGCATAACACCGCCTCTGGTCTTACTTGGTGACTAGACATCCCTAAAACCATATCACCTCATTATACATGGCTCGAATGATCCTCCAGGGAACTTTCTGCCTCGAGGGTGTTAGCCCAATAGGTTGCTCGTTTGATTTCCTTAACTTTGTATAGTAGATCTCAGGTAATATCTTTGAGCTCTTAGATTTGTTAGATTTCATGCATATTTGATAACTTTAATAATGAAATATGTTTTACATTGCTATGATCTCTAGGATCGATGAGCCCATGGAGGGTATAGTTTTTAATGTGCAGGACCAAACCCGGCTGGACAGTACCTGAATCCCAGACACATGGGGAGATGATTAGCTCGACCTCCATGGGATCAAGAGCCCACTGTGTGGTTGTTGGGATGGCGGAGGCGGGACAACGTCATGATGATCCCTTTCATGAAGAAGATAGAAGGATGCCCTCACTAGGACACTGTGGCAGAGTTTTGACCTAGGGGGGATCAGCCCCTACGGACGGGATGATGACCTTGATGGATAAGAAGCCACCCAGGACAAGCCGGACGTTTTTCTGGAGCAGAGGGCAGCAGGTTGGGCTTGTTTGGCACATGTGGCACGTTGCAAGAGCCCTAGAGGGGCCAACACTTTGCCTTCTGGATGCTGATCCATGCTCCCAAAGGGCCAAATGGCCTCCTGAGGGGCCCGGACGCCTCTTTAGCTCCATTTTGGCATTTTTAGCATTTAATGTGACAAACAATTGAATAATGTTAAGTCAACCTTGTTCTGGTTGTTTTAATGACCTATTTTGTAAATCAAGGTCATTTGGATGATATATATCGAGGACGTTGAGCCCCATTTTTAGCATAACACAACTTTGCTCTCTTGAGAGATCTCTTTTAGTCTCTTTGTCTTGGATTATTGGCTCTGGAGTTGAGGCTACCATTGGAAGGATTATCTTGGCATGCATGGTGTTTTTATCATTGGAAGGTGTTACAAACTAGGGGTTTGATTTGGCCTTCATTGATTTGTAAGTATATTTTGCATGCAAAACTCTTTATTGAATGGCTTGTAGGTAGAATTGGTTACTTTTATGGTTACATTGTTGTTACTTGCTTAATCATTGAAACCCTAGGAGCAAACACACAAGTAGGGTTGTTGCTTCTAAGGTCCCATGATAAAGACTTATTTATTATTTGATTAAGAAGAACCTAGCTCTAGCCATAGCTACATCTAGTTCATCTTTTTCTTGAGTTAGTTTGAGACATAAATTGAAGAAAGAAGACGGCCTAGGCCTGTTTATTTTTACACCTAGGGTTTGACTTCTAGGGTTTGAAAAGCCTTGTCCCTAAGCAACACTTTTCAGCCATAGATTTATGTTTTATAGCTGGGGTCATTTGCCAAAGAGTCTTAAGGGAAAGAGGGAGGAGCATGAGGCCTAGCTTTAGCTACACCGAGTGAGCCTCCCCTTAGGGGTTTTGATTTGGTGGCCTTTAAGCATTGGCAGCATTCATTAAACCTAACCCTCCCGGCCTTAGGTTTAAGTCTCTGCCATTAGCCTTTCTTCATTTGACTCCATTAACCTAAGGCACTAGTCTAAATCACAACATTGAGCTCTTTGTTCTCAAAACAATCTTTCAAACACTCTTGAATTGAACCCCTAACTAACCCTAGCTGCTTTTACTAACCAACTAGCTGCTGATGTCAAGCCTTTTTTACTCTTTGCTTGGTATGTAACGCTAGTGCCTTGTCACCTAGAAATTGGCATTGATGTGTTGAATTTTTTCATTGGTTTAGTTTTGCAAACGCCCACCTTTGCCTCTCAAACTAACCTAATCGTGGTTGACGTCATCTTTGTAGCAACAACAATATTGATGACGGCAAGCCTCCTTTTAACCCTTGATTAGTGTAAAACGTTGTGGCTTTATTATCTTTGAATAAACATTTAAGCATTGAGCAATTTCATTGGCTTATTTAACAAAACTTCATTTATTTCCATGTCTAAAGCCAACTCTAGGGGAAATAGGGCCGACAATACCCCTAATCCGCAATAGTGACGCAAGAACAATATTGGTGTATGAGCACATTTATTCTAATGATATAATGAGGATTGATTTTATACATTGAATGCAAGTATCACTTTGTATTTGTTGAAGAAGTATTATAAGCCTTTGTCTTTATTTGCAATCATTGACTTCACTAATAATTACATTTATTATTGCTCATAGGTATTAAAGATAGTCATTAATATTTCCAAGTACTAACCACTGTATGTACATTTTAGTTTTATTTGCCTTGTCTCAAAATGTGTGCCTTTCTTTAGTAGGAATTATCCTGATCATCTCTTGGCAGTAATCTGTGAAAGGGAACCCTATCTTGATCCTTTAGACCTTTAGACCTTTCTATTCTGGGTGGCTAACCCCAGATTACTAGGGACGCCTCCCTAGGGATTAGCCACCCTAAACAGAAACAGCTCCCCATCGAGGTAATGGGTGGGGAAGTTCTTGTTATGCTAGTTTGAGCCTTGACTTCAAGCTTAAACCTTTCCTACAAACTGTTGTATAACATACCCTTCTCATTATCTCACCTCTCAAACCCAAACTCACTACCAAACCCTAAAAGTGTTCTTCCTTGACTTTGTCTATCTCTCTTAGATGGAATTGTAATCATCCAAGAGGGCCCCTCTCTCCCAAGTATAAAATAATGTCTACCCTCCCTCATTTCCACATCTATTCTTAGTGCAAGTCTATTATGCCAAAATCTCTCCCATCGCTTCCTCATTCTCTCCACTTTATCTCATGATTCTTGGTTCCATTTGGCAATTTCTTCTTGGTAATGAAATAATAGAAGCTTTGAAGGATATCTTGTGTTTCTTAGAGTCTTATAAGAGCAATTTCTTTGTGGATCTATGAGGTAACATTGCTGCCATTTTCTATTGTATTTCCCTTATTTTACATTTTAGCACTTGGAGACCCAAGCAAAGCATTTTGTTTTGGGATAGATTGGTAGTAGTATTATCACCAATTTTTGTGGTAGTTCCTTAGTTATTTTGGAAAGTATTTTGCAAATTTATAAACATTCTCACCTTCTTGTGTGTCTTATAGCAAGGGTTTGCAAAATCTGCAGGTTGTCAAGGGTTTTGGAAGGTTGATTTCAGATCTGGATATCTATTTTTCAAGCCATTTCAAGCTTCTATAATTTTTGTTTTAATTTCAGCCACATATCTACGCTTTAACTTTCGCCATCTAAAATCTGCAATCTAATATTTATTTTATGTTCATATTTTTATTTTAAAATTTCTGAATATTATATTTTCATAAACTCACTTGTTTAAATCATCTTTAGTAATTTCCAGCAAGAATAACTTCTTGTTTTTGCGTGTTTTGTTTGAAGATTTGTTGTTGTCATTGATGTCAACCCTAGTCATAGTTTTGGACCAAGATTGATAAAGGTATTTTGAAATGAAGGGGCAATGCCATTGCATATACAACACCCATGAATGGATAGTATATACATCATGTTGTTTCCGGGTGGTAGGTATGTCACGTCATGTGGATCTTCATGGTCGAGGAGAAATGAATTTTGAAGATGACAAAGTGAATTGGAAAAAGGAAATTCCCTAAGATAATTAAAGAAAAGAATTACAAAATAAGAAAGGTCAGTCGGCCCTAATGTTAAAATAAAGTGACATAAATGGTATAAATAAACATCATTATACATTCATTTGATACAAGTTGAATTTCAAAGGAAATAAGAAGTAAAAGAAGGTCGGATTTCAAGGGAGGATGAAGCCTTTGGCCGATGTGTTCTAAGGTATATTTTTAGGTCATCTTACCATTTTAAGTATAATTTTTTTCTATAACGATTCATATGGTGAAATCGCCATGGTATTGAGAAGACATATCAAGGTACTCGTGGAAAAAATTTCATCCTTGATTCATCAAGCAATTATAGAGATACACTCGTGGAAGATAGGGTTTGTGACCACCTAAAGCTAGTCAATAAACATGTGTTCCCAAACTACTATAACTTCTTCATACATAATCAAAATGAAGTGGAACCACTCCATTCAAGGAGTATGGACTTTAGCTTTGTGTATGAAGTTTCAATCGTGATGTTGGGGCCATCGGGAGCGTAAGCATACTGCATGTTGGGTCTTCTTCCTCATAAGACCCAATTGAATAAAGTCTACCATTCTTCTATAACCCTCGCTTTGGGGAGGATTCAAGGAGTGAAAATTGGAGCTTCAGAGAATACATTGAATAATATCTACAGGATCGAGTACTCCAAGAATTGAAGAATTGCAAAAATTGGAAGAAGTCTCAGAAGCATTAATGTTTTATGTGAGATGATTTTGGTTGATGGTGATGATTAATGTAAAGTTTTATTATCTCTCATATTCTTGGGTGGGAGGAAGGGGCAAGGATGGAGAGGTCTAACCTCTCTTGATATTGGAGGATTGTATCTTCCTCTTGAGGTTTATCCCTCCCTCTACATTTGAAGCTGTAACTACCTTTGAAAGTCACATTCCCTTGAACAAAACTATTGATTATTTTTCATATATTGTGCATGGTGTATTGTGGGTGTATTGGTGTAATCCTTATACTATTGTTCATTGTTCATTGATATAATTGAATGGTTTAAGTATAAGTTGAAAAAGTTGTTTAAATTGTACTTGATACCTGGATTCACCCTCTCAAGATCAACAATTGTATCAATGAGCTGGTTACCTTCTTATAGTTTAACCCTAGGTCATGGGACACCTCATGCCTCTCAAGCCTCGGTGCTGCCATTTTAGCATTAAGGCCTTCGCCTAGGGAGCTACCAAGGCCCTAATGGGAGTGTTATACCCCTCAAGGGAGCTTGCCGGGTGTGGAGTTGCCTCGAAAGTTCTCCATTAAAAAAAGGCTCCTTAAGGATTCCCCTTCATTTCGCTCGTGTGAGGCAAGAGAAGGTATATTTTTTGTTTTAGAGGAGTGGGAACCGGTATGTTGTCCATAAGAGAGGAAAAGAAATAGGTTTCTAAGGAATAAACACCACTCACCCCCATTTTTCTCTCTCCCCATTCTATTCTCATTTCACCCATCTCTTGCTAGAGGGTTTTGAGAGGTCTTTGCTAGCTATTGATGGATTGAGGGAATATTATTGAAGGAGAAATGAAGGGAGATTTGAGAGCTTGGAAGGGATTGAAGAACTTGAAGGGATATTGAAGGTTTCCATAGGGATACTAGAGAGCTTGAAAGAAAGATTGAAGGCTTCCATTTGTGAGATCTTAGAAGGGAGATTTAAGGCTACAATAGTCATATTCAAACACCATTGGAGAGATAAAGAAGTGCAATAGCTCTTAAGCCCGCTCTTTATTTCTGTTTAAAAATAAATAAAATCCATTTTGTTGTAAACTAGCATATTATGCTATGTTGAATATTTGAATGTTTTCTTCTCCACTCTTTCCCATTTCTCCTCCATCATTCCCATTGGGTGTGTAGCAAGTTATTAATAAGGTTCAACAATCATGAGATGATGTCTAGAATATAATGGATGTGCTCATAACCATAGACAATATCACTATTGTCACTCCAACCATAGAATGTAAGCCACCCCGAAAGCACCTTAACCTTGACAGAGAATCATTTTGAAGCAAACCCAGGCTAGATGGCCTAAACAAGATAGTGCACCTCTCTCCAAGGATAGCTTACCAAGCAAGAAGAAGAAAAACTGATCATAAAGTCCAAAGTTCAAACCCACAAAAGACCGAAACTAGATCAAGGAACAACTTCTCCAGAATCCTATGACAAAACTCCGCTCTTAACCCAGCACAGTGCTAACAAGAAGTTTTGGAGATCAGCCTACCAGAATGAGGACTTGTATCCTATATTTATACTAAAACCGGCAACCAGCTCGTAATACTTCTCATTCCTCGGGTGCCTATTTACTTTAGTAGATATAATATTTCCTTTAGTCGACTTCTTCTTGGAGGCCAATAACCTAATACAAATTATCCCTTTGAGTCTAATTTGTCTCTAGGGTTATTAACCAACTAATTAGGGTTTCTTCTTGCTTCCTCGGAGTATTCTATTCTCACAAGCCCATAATGAGGTAACACCTCCCCAACTACCATAATATCAACAATGTCAACGCGGGTATGTCATTTGGTTCCATTTTTATTTTGATGGTGGTGTGGGAACTTCACGTCGAAATAATCACGACATAGCATCTAAGAAATGTATGGGACAACATGCACTAAGGAGAGGAGGAAGGAATTACACACCTCTGCGGAAGTATGTCACAAGGCTTGGGGGAGGTAAAGGGGTGGAACCACGTACCATGTCACCATTGTCATACAAAATACATAGGTTCCTATACCCGGGTGAGAAAGCATATGTGTGGGACAGGGATACATCTGTATCTGAGAGAAGTGATTTTTAGGAGGTGGAGGACACAGCTCTTGATGGCCATTTTTTGGCAAAAGGTTCGATATATTCTACAGTTCACCAAACCCATTACATTATGATTCGGTTTGCAAATACAAATCAACCGATTGAGAGGTGTATGAGCAGATGGCCAACATGCTAGGCCAAATCAAAAGACATTGTTGAGTCCAGAGATGCGATCTTGTATGATCATAACCATAAACTTGTGGTCAAAAGGTGGATAATTTGAATGTCTCCAATTCCATGCCCCGGAATATGTCCTTACCTCAAAATATTATTCTTCATCTTGGTTGGTCCAACCAAAGACCACGGGTGGGGAAAGGAGAAAACCACACCGCATCCTTTCGTGGCGCAAATTGGATATATGCTTGCATTGGACATGTTGGTACATGATGAAGAGGAGTGTGCACAAATACGAAGCGAATTGAGCAAATACATCAAGGAGCATGGAGTCTTTGGTAACTTGTATGCAACCAAAGATCGGTGATAGGTTGGGTGCTACCGAATGGTGGGACATGTATGGCCCTTCCAAAACTTTGCATAAATTGGCTATGGTGTTAGTGTCATTAACACTTCTTTTGCAGAGAGGTGTTGAGCACCTATAACTTCATCCACAATGTAAAGAGAAATAACTCGTTCTTAATCGAAAGCAAAGCTTGGTTTATGTGTGCATTACAACTTGAGGTTGTTGTCGCATTATTGTGATGCAGAGGGGAATGCCTTTGTAAAAGAGAGATATGACTTGGGATAACAATCTAGAGGAGACTAATTTACATGATGGAACCATTGTTTTAGAGCTGAAGAGAACTTTGAGTGATCATGATGCATATCATATCGAGGAGACATGCCACCCCATCCACTACAAGGGTTCTAGATTCATCAATTTTACCTTTATCCCACAACGCCCATTGTCACATGGGGGCCACTCAACCGCTAGTTGTGTTCCACGCGATCACTTCCACCTGTTCCTGCTCCTATTCAAAGATCACGGGAGAAGAAACTAAAAGTTTCTCGTGGCAAGAGGAAAACTTAGAGCATAGTACCTAGTACTTGCTAAGTTGCTACTATATACTAGATCTCTTTTGTTTCATGTTTAGAAGTAGTCTCTAAAACTTAGTAATTTGTCTTGAGTCTTGAGTCTTGAGTCTTGACTCCTTTATTATGGCTTATTCCCAGAAAACAATGAAGTCAAGGAAGTTATGAACTTAAGAACATCATATGACAATTTACCTTGAAGTTAATGATTGATGTTAAGGATGTTTTAATGATTGATGTTATGATGCTTTAATGTTGAGTCCCACAAATGTTTATGATTGGATGTTATATGTGTAGTATGTTACTATGTACTATGTACTAAACGGTTGATGCTCTTTTAATGATCATCACTAATCAATCAATTAAATGATCTTATATCTATGTTTTCATGTTTTTGCAATTGATCTAACATGCCGATGCTCTTTATATATATATATATGCATCAAAATATATATTTTATGTATTTATATAAAAATGTTCTCAACCCTCACCGAGATTTTTGAAATCTATACTCGCCCCGTCCGGCTCTGTGCTCCCAACAACCTTGGTTTTAACCAATCGGAAGGAAGATCCTAAGAAGAAAATGGAAGACAAAATTCCAAATGGGATTCCACCATTTGATGGAAGCAATTTGAATACTCTGGAGTAATAGAATGGAAACTTACTTTGAAAGCCTTTTGGGGCGTATGTTTATTCTCGGGCTTCTTCAAGATACAATGCTTTGAAGAAACCAAAGACTCAACTCGCATGGAAGCAAAAGGAACAACAAATTGGCAATAGATACCCATCCCGATGGATTGACAAATTCAAAGGAAATCCAAGGTGGAATCATGCATCATCAAAAACTTTGGGACAAGCTACAAGACCTTTATGTAAAGGAAGACGGTAATAAGAAGAAGAAGAAGAAGTTGAAGCAAATTACAACATCCTGCATTTCAAAGAAGAAAATAGAGGTCATTTTTCTTGAATTGTGAAGGAGTAGGTTGAATGTTGAATTTGAATTTCCTCATCCAAGGATTGGAAGATAAAATGACAATAAAGAAGAAGAAAATCATGAAGTAGAAAATGATTCAACAAGAAGATGAGAATCTTAAAAATTGAAGCATGTTGAGATTAAAATAGCAAGCTCAAAGACACGCATAGAAAAACTAAAAGTGAATTGGGTAGTTATGAAAAGATAGTTGTAAGCTTAAAGAAATAATTAGAAGACTTTCTAAACTAAGAGAAGAAACCATTTCCTTTGAAAAACTCCTACTCCAAGAAGCAAGAAGAATAGAAGAAGTAAGAAGGTCAAAATAATAAAGAAAGAGAAGAAATTCGAGAAACTTGAACAAGAAGTTGTTCCATTGAGGAAGAGCTTCAAAACTCTCAAGTGCCAAAGAATTAACACATATTTGATGCATGGGTGAAACTTCATACAAAGAAGATGCAAAATACCAACAAGAAGGTTGAAGAAAGAGATACACAGACAGCTGATGAGAAGTGGACCAGATACCGTGAAAAGAAGGAATGATTACAAAAGAGATGAATATCCAAGAAGACCTCCCACCTTCGTGAATCAAAGAAGCTTCAATCAAGATGAAGGAAACTACGTAAGAGTTCATGAACCCGTGATGGACTACATCACAAAGAAGGTCACTTTACTCGTGCATCAAAATTTCTTTCTTGGTCATTGTTATACTTACAAAAATTTTGGACATAAGGCAATTCAATTGCGTAATCAATGAAAGGAACAAATACTAAAGAAACATGAATGGTGTAAATAAGATATGGAAATAATCAGGATTTGTCAACATAAGTTATAATTCATTTTAATCGTTGATGGACAAAATATTGTATACATAAATGCAATTATCTTGGTCACAAAGCACGAGATTGCGATATATGAATGAAGATGTCCCTATGCCAACGACATTAAAAGTATGGAGAAGGAAAGATTCCAAACAATGAAGATTGTCGAATAGCATTAATCTCACCAAGAACAAAGAAGAAGATGACCGGTGTTGACATGTTTCGCATTTAAGGCAGAGTATGATGGTTGGGCATGTTTACTGTGCAGTATTCTTGTCCCGATGGCAAGATCGACATTTCATGGTACATTAGATTATTCCTCACATTGATGGCATCGATGGAAAAACAGAAACAAAGTAATTTTCGAAGATCTCAGCAAAGACAACCTCTGCTACAGAGTTGATAAGTTCAGAAGACCAAGAAATACAACAAGATCGAATGACAAGATTGAAGCATTGGTCAAACTCCATTTCGTTTTGGCAATCGAGATTTCGGATATCGGAGATGGAAATGTCAAGGCTCTTTACAACATGAGTCCCAACAAGAAATGCAAAACGCCGATATGATTGGTCAAACTCCATTTCGAGATTCGCTATCTGGATTTCTCGGATATCGAGATGGAAATGTCGGTTCTTACATCAGAGTCTAAATCGCGAAAATGCAAAACGCCAAATCTCGGCTTTCAACCGGCCCATCTCAGTGGTTTATGTGAGTCGTTCGATCACTTTGGAGTTTCATAAATTGGGAGATAGAGATGTCAAGAACTCCTACCAGAGAAGTCCCGGTCACGTAACTCAAATCGCTGATATATGCTTAAATCGTGAAGAGATCCGGACCGCCAACCCACCTAGGGTGTGGACCGCTGATCTGACTCCATTTCGAAGTCAGATATCTGACATGGAGCCAAGAAATCCTACTATAGGAATGTCGAACTCTAAATGCCGAAAAGAGAACACGCTTTGGTCAACCCGGGTATCGCGTACCATTGGTCACATCGACGAAGATGAAGGAAGGAGCTAGTTCGCATAAGCTCCATTTTGGAGTTTCCCTGGGATCGACATGGAGAGTAACGAACATTTACCACGTGGATCCTGAAATACTGAAATGTGAATTGGTGAAATAAATGCAAAATCACATGAAGTCAATCCAACGGCGCAGGGGATTTTGGGCACGATTGAAGGGCTAATAAGCTGTTCGCGAAGATAATCACTGAAACCAATATTGGTCTCCGCCAAAGGATTCAAGAGACTCGGTGATCGCCGAGGAGTCAAGGGTCTCCAAGCTTCTTCCATTGAATGAAGACGATTCTTAGAGAGACTAACAAGTGGATGAGCCGCTTTGAAGTTTGTAATCGAAGGTAAAGTATAAGCTCGAATTACGCCAGAAGACGAAGAGTCTCGACGCCAGAGGCTGAGGAATCTCAGCATGTCATCCATTGATGTTGAATGTGTGGGCAAACCGCCAAAGAAGATGAGTTCTAATGATGATCGCATTGCATAACTCAATCGAAGAGATGCGTATATCATGATATTTCATGCACAAGGTGCAATGTAATATAAGCTATAAGAACACGGCACAAATAAGTGACAGGGCTATTGGCCGGTGAAGTAATGCATGCGTGAAGAAGTAAAGGGGTGGTGCAGCATCTGAAATGGACAGGAAACAAAAAGGCGCATTGAATGGGAATGGCACACGGAGCACAAAAGCGCGTAAGAATAGAATGGGCAACCGGATGTACGCGTGAAGACGAGGAAGATTGAGTCTAAAATTCAAGTAACGCTGGATGACCGGTATCGCTATTGAACACCATATCACCGTATTGTGGCTCTGCAGATTTCATTTATAATTCGGTGGTAGAGAGGACTCCAGGTCCGGTTCAGCGCGCTTGAACACGGTGGAGCTGTAGCCTCTAGTTGTTGCTAAAGAAACTGTGGAGTTGTAGCTCTAGTTGGTGCTTAGAGAAACCAAGGAGTTGGTGCTTCCTTCTAGTTGGTGCTAGAGAAACCGTGGAGCTGGTGCTTCCTTCTAGTGAGTGCTGAGAAAACAGAGTGTTGGTTCTCTCAAATAATGCGCTTGCAAAACAGAGGTTGTAGACTCACAATGAGTTGGTGCTCATATGTACGATAATGTAAAGAATGTAAATAATACTTATCATATAAAGAAGAAGAGGTTTTACCATTTATGGGTTTCCTTGGAAATATCTATCTCTTTGTTTCTCACATACGTGACTTATGTTGAATGGGCCATTTTTTATTTCCCTGCATTGTTGTGATATTCATTGAGTGCCTTGTAAAGTTCTTTAAAGAAGCATAATTGTTTGAGCACGGGAACAACTGATTCACCTCCTCGCCTGTCCAACAATTGGTATCATAGTCTACCCTTTTATCTAAAGGTAGATCCCAAAGCTTAAACACGTCAAGCCGCTACAAATCTGAACTTCAATAAGACCCCATCGCTCAATGGAACAAACTTTTCTTTTTGAAAAGTTAGAATGAGAACCTACATAATGGATTTAGGTGCGATGTCTGGGATGTGGTAGACACCGGTTACGTAAAAGCCCTTTGTGCTAGCTAATAAGGATGACAAGCTAGAATTTAGCTTCAACGCTTAAGGCTATGAATGTTATCTTGAGTACATGTATAATTCATGACAATTTATAATGATGGGCAACCTCAAGCAAAGAAATGTGGGACAACCCATTAGCGCTATGAAGGTAATGAAAAGGTAAGGATGCCAAGCTTCAAACCTACGTAATACAGTTTGAATAGTCAAGATGAAGGAAGATGAAACTCATGGAAAATATTTTGAGAGTAGAAAAATGGTAAATGCAATGAAGGCACTTGGTGAAACAATTGAGGAACCTTCTTTGCCCAAAAAATCTTGAGATCTCCCAGATAGGTTCAACCTGTGCTAACTGCTTATAGAAGAACTTAATGATCTAAAACTCGAGTTTGATCAACTTCTAGGAACATTGACCGTGATACGGAAATGAGAATATTAAAGATAAACCCACCTCTAGAGAAGCACTATCAAGTGCATACAACGAGGATTCCGAGTCCATGAAATTGAAGCAAAATTCTAGAAGACTGAAGAAGGGATCAGCAAATACAAAGGAAAATTTCCATTCAAATGTTCAACCGGGTATGGTAGGATAGGTCATTCGTAAAATAAAATGTCCTCACAAAGGAAAGGATCAAACCTAGGATGATGAGGAAAATACAAACACGTAAATTTCTTTAAAGAGAATAACTTTAAGTAAAAAAGTCTTCATAAAACAATGATGATGATCCTTCAAATGATGAAGACACGGATTCATCTATTGAAGATAAAATAAATGACTCATACTCCTATGGCCAAAGAGGACTATGACACAATGCTATCGTGGAGGGATGTTAATGAAGAAGAAGTTGTGGTTGACATGGAAGGAGAACCTAACAAGGTAATCGGAAGATATTGACGCATCAAGAATCAAGAACAAAAGAAAAAAATTTGTTGATACAGTTTGAGAAAGATTGTAAAGAACCTGATGAAGACTTCGTCCTACTAAAAGTAGAATTGAAGAGGCAAAGAAAATTGAAGAGATCTCCAACAATAGTATCAAAAGAAGGCAAGATGTGAAGCTATAGAACAAGAAGTAGTGAAAACGAGGAAATAAATGGAGAAGTTTCTAGCCTTGTATAACTTAACTGGCCAAGCATCAAAGCTTTAGAAGGATTAGCCACCATTCAATCAAAGGAAATCCAAAGCTGAAAACCCGGTTTCCAGCTTGCGAAAAGGATCAAGCAAAGGCAAGCCGAAATGAAGAACCCATCAAGCCTGGTCGCGCACAACCAATGACAATAACAAACCCCAAACAAAGGAAGACAATCACCGCCTGTGACAAGCAAAGAAAAAGGCGCCAGGACTGAATCTATAGAACAAAAAAAATGCTACCGAAAGATCGCCACCAAAGAAGGAACAAATCAATTTGTTCAAAGAAGACAACCATTTTTCGTGCAATAAAGAATTCTTCTATGGCTATCGTTTCTACTATTCTAACTTCTTTGGTCACAAAGATGTAAATTGTTCCTTAAGACTTAGACACATAAATTAAGATTTCCAAAGGAATAAATACTGCTACAACAAGAATGATGCGTGCTAAGTAACAAACCTTTATTGATTGCCAATTGTCAAATTAAGTCCAAGGACATGCAACTAAAGAGGTCAAGAAATAATCAACAAATAATGAGTAGACAATGCCGCACCAATAAGTTTTGACCCGCTGAACAATGAGATTGAATGCCACATCTGTCATAACTATGGACACAAATCTATTGACTGCCATTTAAAGGAATATGAACCAGATTCAAATCCCCCTTGTTGAAAATGTCAAGCTTTGGATGAAGAAGGAAAGTGACAAGTGGATTAGTGTTGTTGTCCGGCCAAAGAAAAACTAACCCTTGTATATATAGGATGTTGGATGCTCCAAACACATGACGGGAGACAAAGGGTAAAGTTTATCTCTAAGGAAAAGCAAATCAGGAAACGAACCTTGGAAATGATGCTCCAGAAAATAAAGGGCAAAAGGGGATGGTGAGCTATAATGGAAAAGGAAAGCTCCAAGATGTTCTTAATGGTAGATGGCCAAAACATAATCTACCTGTAAGTCAAATGTGTGGCTAATCATTGATATAATTGAATGGTTTAAGTATAAGTTGAAAAAGGTTTTAAATTGTACTTGGAGAATCGATTCACACCCTCTCAATATCAACAATTGGTATCGATCAGGTTACCTTCGGTACAGTTTAACAACTGGAAGGAAGATCTTAAGAAGAAATGGAAGACAAAATTCCAGATTGGATTCCACCATTTGATGGAAGCAATTTTGAATAATCGGAGTAATAGAATGGAAAATTACTTGAAAGCTCTTTAAGCAGATAAGTTTATTCCCGCTGTTTCAGGATACAATACTGAAGAAACCAAAGACTGCATCTTAGGAGGAAGCAAAAGGAACAACAAAATGGCAATACCCATCCTTGATGGATTGACAAATTCAGTGAAATCCAAGGTGGAATCATGTGCATCATCAAAAGCGCTGCATGCTACAGACCTTTATGTAAGGGAAGACATGGAAGAAGAAGAAGAAGAAGTTGGGAAAAATTACAACATCTCGACATTTCAAAGAAGAAAATAGAGGTCACTTTTTTTTAATTGTGGAGTAGTCATGTTGAATTTGAATGTCCTCATCCAAAGATTGAAATAAATGACAACAAAGAAGAAAATCATGAAGTAGAAATGATTCAATAATAAGATGAGAATCTTAAAAATTGAAGCATGTTGAGTTTGAAAATAGCAAGTTCAAAGACATGTGTAGAAAACTATAAAGTGAATTGGGTAGTTATGAAAAGACATTTGTGTTTAAAGAAACAACAAGACTTTCATAAACTAAGAAAAGAAACCATTTTGTTAAAACTCTAATTAAGAAGCAAGAAGAATAGCATAAGTAAAGAAGGCCTAAATAATAAAGGAATAAGAAGATCAGGAGAACCTGAACAAGAAGTTGTCCATTGAGGAAGAGCTTAAGAAACTCCCAAGTGCCAAAAGAACAATTACATCTTGATGCATGTGTGAAACTTCATACAAAGAAGATGCAAATAATACCAACAAGAAGGTTGAAGAAAGAGCTACACTGACAGTTGATGAAAAGTGGACCGGGATACCAAAAGAAGGAATGATTACAAAAGAGATGAATATCCAAGAAGATCTACTACCTTTAGGAATCAAAGAATATTCAATAAGTATGAAGGAAACTACAATAGTGACCAAAGTGAACCCGCATGGACTACATCACAAAGAAGATCACTTACCCCTAGGTATCAAAACTTCTTTCTTGAGTCATTGTTATACTTGCAAAAAATTCTGACATAAGGCAATTAATTGTGGAATCAATGAAAAGAACAACACGCTAGCATGAATGGTGTAAATAGAAGATATGGAAAATAATCGATTTGTATACATAAGTTATAATTCATTTCCACCCGTTGATGGACAAAAATATTGTATGTTACAATGTAATTATCTTGGTCACAAGAACAAGATTGGTGATATGAATGAAGATGTCCCTACACCAACCACAGTATGGAGAAGGAAAGAGATTCCAAACAATGAAGAGTGTCGAATAGCATTGACCACCTAAGAATGTAAAGAAGAAGATGAATGGCATAGACAATGGATGTTCTTCACACATGACCGTGATCAAGACAAATTCATCGCCTTGAAGAGAGGGTGGTAATGTTGCATTTGGATGTGACTCATCTGCCAAAATACTTGGAGAAGGTGAAGAGCTTGAAGAAAAAATGTAAAAGCAAAGAATGCTCCCTATTGGTTGAAGAAGGCTTGAATCATAATCTACTCAAGCATAGTAAAATGTGTGATCAAGGATACACTACGCTTTATTCCCAAAATGTAAAATCGTGAGAAAATAACTCAGAAGATTTCACAACTCCAACAAGAAGACCTAACAACATACATCCTAGACATGAAGAAGAGAGAGAAGACAAATCCACACAAAGGATTCCAAGGAAGAAATGTCCCAAAGACCAAAATAAGGATGAAGTGTTATTGAGTACCACATGTCTCGGGGAGCAGCCCCAAAGAAGAGAGTTACATTTTTCCATTAAACCTGGGAGTGAACTCTAACCTTTTCCATTGGATGTCAAGGGGAGAAGCTTGGGATCATAATGATAGAGGATGAGTGTTTCCACTCAATGACAAAGGAGAGATTGCTAGAAGATTGTTGTTGTCATTGATGTCAAACCCTAGTCTTGATTTGGACCCTAAGATTGATAAAGGTATTTGGACATGATGAAAATGCACATGCATATACAATGACCCATGAATGGATAGTATAAACCATGTTGTTTCCAGTGGTATATGCCACTGGATACCTGTTATTGAGGAGAAATGAATTTTGAAGATGAATGTTTTGAATTGAAGAAGAAAGTACAATAGCCCTCAAGATAATTAAAGAAAGAATTACAAAATAAGAAAGTGCTCTAACGGGTCCCTAATGTTAAAGGAAGTGACATAAAATGGTATAAATAAACATCATTATACATCTATCGATACAAGTTGAATCTCGTGAGAAATAAGAAGTAAAAGAAGGCCGGATTTCAAGGGAGATGAAGTCTTTTGGTGATGCGGGTTCTAAGGTATGTTATTTCAGGTCATCTTACCATTTTGCTATAATTTTTTATAAAATGATTTGAAATGGTGGAAATCAGCTAAGTGATATTAGAAGACATATAAAGATACCTTTGGTAAAAAGTTCAGCTCTTTGATTCATTATAATTATGGAGATACACTTTGTGGAAGATAGGGTTTGCACCAGTCCCTAAGCTTGGGTCAATAAACAAAGGTTCTCAAAAACAGGTCATAACTTATTCATATTATGAGAACTAAAATGAAGTGTAATTCACTTCCATTGGAAAGAGTACGACTTTAGTTAGCTCTTGTGCAAGTTTCAAACTCTGATGTTAAATATTGAGTATGGGACATTCTGTACAATTTATCTCTCCCGAATAAACCATAATTGAATAAAGTCCACCATTCTTTCTATAACCTCTTTTGGGAGGATTCAAGGAGTGAAAATGGAGAAGTTTCGTAGGAATACATTGAGTAATATTATCTATAGGACTTAGGCTAGGATGATAGTACTGCAAGAATTGAAGAATTGCAGAAATTGAAAAAGTCTCAGGAAGCATTATCAGGTTCTATGTGATGATTGGTTGATGGTGATGATTTAATGTAAAGTTTTATTATCTCTCATATATTCTTGGGTGGAAGCAAGGGGCAAGGATGGAGAGTTCAACTCTCTCTTGATATTGGAGGATTGTATCTTCCTCTTGGAGGTTTATCCCTCCCTCTACATTTGGAAGCTGCAGCTACCTTTGGAAGTCATTACTTCCCTTGAACAAAAACTATTGATTATTTCTCATATATTGTGCATGGTCTTTTGTGGTGTATTGGTGTAACTCTTATACTATTGTTCATTGCTCATTGGATATAATTGAATGGTTTAAGTATAAGTTGAAAAAGGTTTTTAAATTGTATTTGATACTGATTCACCCCCCTCTCAGTATCAACAGGTTTATTGTAGGTTTTGAAGAGGATTTTTGCATATTTGCCCCCCAAAACACTCAAGGAAACATCTTAGAGTGGTGGTGCCAAACCCTCTTCTTTCTCTTAACTTTCTAAGCATTGTAAGCAGTCTAAGAGAGTCTCTTGAGCTTGCATTCTCTCTACCTAAAATTTATTTTCTGAAAGTGTAAATAATATGTGTTTTCCCACACCTTGCACAGTGATTTGGCATTGTCATCCATGCAATATCACGAAGGATAGGATCTAAGTTTATTTTTTGCTTTAGTTTTATTTTTACTCACCTTGGCCAAAATAGGTAGGCTTGTCCTCCTCCTTGTGCCATTTTTGTGAGGTTGTCAAGTCATTTGATTTACATTTTTTCCCACATTTTTCCTTAAGGCAAAGTTATGTGGCTAGGTAGTTGTTTATTTCATTTCAAGTTATTTAATTCATAAATTTTTGCCCACACCTTGAATTGTGTTTGGATCTGCCAACCTTGCAATATAGTGAGGCTAGGACTTATTTGCTTGGGAAAGTAATCAAATTTGTGCCCCGCCTATACCCTGTATTTCGTTCCCTTGCCACTTTGTGGATTTGGGAAAGAAAGAAAGGGAAGAGATTGTGTGGCTAGTTTAATTAGGCACTCAGTCCATTCATTTTTTCAATCACCAAAACAGAGTGACTTGGGAGGCTACTTGAGTTTGAATTCGGGGACGTCTTCACAATACTACGTGTCCCTCTTGTTGAGCGCCTAATCATTCTGGATATGATCTATGGAGATAGGGAAGGACCTTGCTTGTCCTTATAGAACGCCCATCATTTCCTTTTGATTGAAAGAATAGGGATTTGGGGTAGTCACATAGACTAGGCTTGCATCTCTCACACCTTAACTCCCCCTAACTCAAGAGAGACCTAAAAGTTATTAAAATTAACCTACACAGTACATTCACAACATTTGCACTTTCAAGTTCAGTTATCTTTCCTTTCAAGTTGTGCAACTTTACTCTCAAAGCAATTTACTTTTCAAGTTGTGCAATTTTTACTTTCAAAGCAATTTACTTTCCATGCGTCCTAACTTTCCAAGCATTTTCAATTTCATGCTATCTCGTTCATTGTGAATCTTTACATGAGTTGGTGTACCATTGTTTATTGTGTTGAAAATATTCTTTCATTTTTGAGAAATGGTTTAAAGCTAGAATCATTTCATGGTTAGGATCAATGTTGTATATTTCGTGTCGGGGAAAGTGTCGGCGAGGGTCTGGAATGTAACTTCTCGGCGACATCGGCGGAAAATGTCGGAACATGTCGGAAAATGTCGCAAGACCTCAAAAAAATACAAAAACACTCATTTTTTTCAATTTTTTAAACTTGTAAAACAACAACAACATCAAATAAACACTTTGCTACATAAATATGAAAATACAACCAATAAATAAGAT
>SNQJ01S0090634.1:17525-45686 GCA_010110895.2 Picea sitchensis
CTATATATATATTTTATTTTATTTGAAGTAAATAGAAAATCTCTATAAACTAGGTTGAAATAGATGCTAAGATTAATTAAGCATTTGATGTTAAAGATGTGATAAATACACTTTATTTTAGAGTTATAGGACCTTTGCAATAATAATAATAATATAGGTATAAAAAATTAACTTGTTCACTCCTTACTTAGTGAAACCTATGATAACTTTATATTTAATTAGAAACAAAATAAAACTATTTGTACATTAACTTAGATAGGGTCACCAAATTAAGAAAAAAAAAATCTTTATGAATTTCTTCACAACAAATATTTATTCTTACTTTATTCTTTATTAATAAATTTGATATATAAAATAAATAAGTTTTTTGATATATTTGGAAATGTAACAATTAAACACTTGTTAACACAACTATTTTGTGCATAAATTTTAATGAGGAGAACTTAGGCACTTTACACATAACTTCTATCTAATATAGGTGTAAAAATGACCCGATCTCTATAATTATTATTGAAATGATTTCAAATAAACTTATGATTGTAATTTCCACCCATGACAGTGGTCCAAACTTCAAAATCTTAGGATCATTTTTCAATGGATCAAATGTGAACTATATATGACTTAATAAATGGAACACCAAAGCATTCATTGAGTTGTTTCAATGAGATTAAGAGCTTTCAATATTAAAGAATTTTGTTAAATATTATTTTATAGACAATTAATGATTCCCATTTAAGATGCCATTTGTCGATAAAATATTAGAAAATTTAAAATAAATGAAAAAATTTAATTTTATATAAACAAAATCCTATTCAATATGCTAATTCAATCCTCAAACCTTTTTCTAAATGTTTTTATCAACCTAGTATGTATGTGTTTTTACTAAATAAAGAGTCATTCATCTTCATGTGAAGAAGGTAGGCATTCCTTACCATGCTTACCCTAGGTTTTTTTTTATAAGTATTGAAGCTTTTTCAGAATATCTTTCCAAACCCAAAAGTCATTTAAGAAGCTCTTCTCATGGATATGGTGAGGGTATATTGGTAGAGGAGGTGTCAATGTTTGCAAAGAAGGAACATTTCAGAGAATGTTTGCAGAGAAGGCAAATCAGGAAAACAATTTCCTCGTTAAATCTTAAATTTTTTCATGCACCTTCTTTGGGTTGTCTAAGGGAAGGACCAAGTTTGCTTCCATTTTCTGGCATTAAAAAATTGAATCTCCTCTTTAAGGAAACCAAGATGATCAAAACCCAAAAGATAAAAGGGAATGCATACTTTTGCTAACAGGCAAAACTCCCTTTGGTTGATTGGTCAATCTCAATCCCCAAAAAATATTTCATTATGCCAAAATCTGTCATCTCATACTCAAATTGCATGGCATGTTTAAAACTGGTTAACTCAAGATTTCCAGTATATATCATGTCATCAACATATAAACATACAATCAAAATTTTATCTTGCTGATCTGTTTTGGTGTATAGAGTTGGCTCATTTTGGCTTATGATGAAACTACTCTTGATTAGGTAAGTGTCAATTATGTTGTACCAACCTCTTGGAGCTTGCTTTAAGCCATACAAGGATTTCTTCAACCGATACACTTTGACTGGCTTCTCTTTGACTTCAAATCCAGGTGGTTGATCCACATAGACCTCTTCTTCTAAGACACCATTCATGAAATATGACTTGACATCCATCTGGTATACTTTCCATTTGTGTTGAGCTGCTATGGCTAAGAGATTCCTTATAGTGTCCAACCTTGCTACTGGAGCAAAAGTTTCACCATAATCAATGCCTGGTTGTTGTGAGAATCCTTTGGCAACAAGTCTTTCTTTGTGTTTTTCAATATGCCCCTTTTCATTGAGTTTATTTTTGTAAACCCACTTAAGACCAATACTTGTCTTATGTCTAGGCAGATCAACAAGATCCCATGTCTTGTTCTTCTCAATGGAGTCAATCTATTGGTTCATGGCTTGAACCCAATGTGGCTCTTTATCTGCCTATTTAAAAGATGTAGGTTGACTTGACATTAATGCAAAAAGATTGTGTTGATCAATATCATCCAATTGCTGATGAATTTCTCTCAAGCTTCGAGTTCTCTAATTTTGAAGTTCAAAGGATGAATTTTTGCTTGAAGAAGAGTTGTCATGAGGACTTTCAAGCTGTCCTTGTACCTACAATCTTGGAAGGATAGGCCGATGTGTTTGCTATCCTGAATTTTCTGTGTTTTCAAGAAGTGGCAGCAATGGATTTTGGCTGTCCATAGGATGATTTTTGGACTCACTCCAGAACTGATTTTTCAAGAAATTTGACATCTCTGCTGAGAATTAGTTTCTTTGAAAATGGATTGTAGAATCTGTAGGCTTTGGATGTCTCACTGTAGCCAACAAAAATATATTTCTCACTTCCTTCATCAAGTTTCTTCCTCAATTCAGAAGGTACGTGAGCGAATGCAATGCATCCAAATGTCCTAAGATGAAAAACATTCAGTTTTGTCCCACTCCATGCTTCTTGAGGGACCTTCATCTTGACACTAGTGGTTGGGGATCTATTCAGGAGATAAACTGAGCATGCTACTTCTTCAGCCCAAAATAGATTTGACAGACATTTCTCTTTGAGAAGACTCCTTGCCATGTTCATTATAGTCTGATTTTTCCTCTCAGCCACTCCATTTTGTTGTGGAGTATACCTGGATGTGGTTTGCATGATTATTCCTTGTGATTTGCAAAAAATTACAAATTATGTTGAACAATATTCTCCTCCTCCAACTAACTTGAGAATATTCACATATTTTGCACTCTGTTTTTCAGCTTAAACCTTGCACTCCTTGAACTTTTCAAAGGTTTCAGACTTGTGTTTGAGGAAATATATCCATATTTTCTTTCTAAAGTCATCAATAAATGTTAGGAAATAAAAGCTACCACCTATTGAATTTGTTTGCATTGGTCCACATAGGTCAGTGTGAACCAGACTCACATGGAAAGGTGAGTGGAGGACTATGGAAAGTTGGTTCTCTTATGTTTTCCAATAATGCAAGACTCACATGGGGGATTTTTCTCTTTGAAGATAGGTAGACCTTTGGGCATGGAGTGCTTCTGTAGAAGGGTTAGACTCTAAAAGGGTAGATGTCCAAATATTTCATGCCAAATCATAGTTTCATTGGGGGTGGATGCACTTTGTGCATAAGATTTGGTCAAATTTGCAGTTCTAAGGGTCACGGGAAATTTTTTATTCCTAGTCATGTGGATTTCAGAAATCAATTTTCTACTGGGAGGTTTATCATATATCCTACATGATGCTCCTTCAAAAAGTACCTTATAGCCATTTTCAACTAATTGTCCTACACTTAAGAGATTATGTTTCAGATTTGGAACATGATAGACATCATTTATGTCTTTCTTTGCATCTTGTTTAGTGAGAATATGTACAGTTCCTTTACCTTGAAATTTGACTAAGAGTCATATCCAAGTGTAATATCAGATAAAATAGAGGAATCAATGCAAGCAAGTAATTCTTTGTTACCTGTCATGTGATTGCTGCATCCACTGTCTAGCAACCAGAGGTCCTTGTGTTGTTCTTCAGTTTTGTGACATGAGAGAAACATCCCATATGAGGTGTCTCCTTCATGATTTGAGAGATGTGCTCTACCTGAGTGTTGATCTTCTTTCTTCTTCTGGAATTTAGATTCATAGTGCCCATACTTTTTTCAGTAATAACATTGCATGCTTGCTTTGTCATATGATCTCCTCCCTTTGCCTCTTTGAGGCTGGAAATTCTAATTCTGGTTTTGATGTGTGTGACCTTCACTTGAGTGATTGTTTCTTGGACTTCTCGATCTTCCTTTGTGATCTCTGCCTCTGCATCTCCCTCTGCCGAAAGATAATTGAGTCTTGAAGGTATTGGCTGTTGACTCATCTTCTAGATGTAGTATGATCTCATGTGTCAACAGAGAGCCCATTAGTTCTTCTATTGAAAAAGTTGACAAATCCTTGGATTCAAGGATGGCTGTAACAACCATTTCGAATTTCTTTGGAAGACTTATGAGGACTTTCTCAACAATCCTTTGATCAGAGATGTCTTCACCAGTCAACCTGATCTGGTTTGCAATTCCCATGACTCTAGTCATAAATTGATCAACATTTTCAGACTCTGTCATTTTTAAAGTCTCAAAATGCATCCTTAAGGTCTGCAGATTAATTGTTTTGGCCCTGTCATTTCATTGGTAAGTTGTTTGTAGGATGTCCCAGGCCTGTTTTGAAGTAACAACACCTGTGATTTTTAGAAAATCGAGTCATCCATTGAGTTATGAATCCATAACTTTGCCTTATTCTCTCTTTTCCTCTGTTCTTCCTTAGCAACTCTCTCTTGATTGTTCATGATAGCTAGGTTTGTTGGATCTAGTTCCACATAGCCAAGATCCACTGGATCCCAACACTATTGTTCTTGTAAGAATGATCTCATTTTGAGAGACAAAAATTCAGAGTTCTTTCCAAGAATAATTAGTCCTTGTGTTGGTCCTAAATGGTTAGAGGTGACCATTTTTGTAAAAAAAATTAGAATAGAAAACAAACTGGTAGTATTGTTCGTTCTTTTTCTCAGGGATGAAAAGTACCTCTGATATATGTAAGAAAACATGTCCTCTTCCTTTTTCCTGTGTGCAAAATCGGTTCCTTGAAATCCTCTGCGTGACTTCAGGCCGAAAAATGCAGGCCAAACCACTTCTTTAGCTATTATTTGGCTGGATCTGACTATCTGAGCATGAGATCTAGCTATGAGCTCTGTTGTTTATCGACTGTATCTCCTTTCAATGGCTGAAACTTGCTATCTAGGTTTACTAGAGAGCCAATGCGTATTTCTTTTTTAACGAAAACAATTTGATGTTAAGTCCTCATATGACCAAGGGATGAGAACCAAGGGCTCCAAGGCTTCGAGCTCTAGGCGATTCAATACATTAAAACCTTAGTTCCTCTGAAGTCGCGAACTGGTGAAGTGATTGACGGTCTCAATTACCCGTCGAGATCTATGGCTTAGAATACTTTGGGACTTTGAGCTTTCAAATATAAACGATCCTCAGACCTCANAGGACTCTAGCCTTCGGGAGTTCCCGTCTGCTAACACGCGCTATCCTCTGAATTGCCGAATCTCCGAAGTGATGAGATCAACCTCCACGTGTCCTCTCGATTGGATGACTAAGATTTACTTCAGCCTTCGAGCCTTTAGGATTTCACACAACACTGCATCATGTTCTCCGTGATCCCTGAACTAGTGAAGTGGCAGATCCTTCGTCCACATGTCCAACAAGATCAAGGGCTAATATATACTTCGGAATCCTGGGCTTTAGGAGTTCTGAGGCACACAACACCTCAAACCTTCGAAGTATCAACCTTCAGGAGTGTCAGATCTATTGATACATGTCCACAACCTTCAACGGTTTAGATCTTCTTCAGCTCCGATAGCTTCTTCACTACTTAAACCCTCCTGAGGGCTAAGCCTCTGAAGTAAAAGATATGGAGCCACATGTCCTCGGTGATGGACGGTCCAGATGAAATCTAACTCCCAGTCCTTTGAGCCTCTGGACCTCTTCTAATCTGTTGCCACATGGCCTTTCCACCGACGTTCTGGATGCGCTCCACTCTTCGGAGCTTCGGGCACCTCGTGAGCTTTAGCACTTGCTTCCTCCCGGAGTGCTTACCTTTCGGACTCCAGGATCCGTTGACACACATCCTTTGCAAATGGATGGTCATGATTCACTTTGGGACTTCAGGAGACTTGTATTCTCTACGGCTAAAAATAGGAAAACCTCTGAATTTCCGAAGTCTGAAGGAGGCTAAGGGTTAAACACCATGCGACTTACCTGGATCTGATGACTATCGATCCACTCGCTCAGATCCGATGACTGGGATCTGTTTTCCTTCTGCGCGCTCCTCGATCTGTCTAGGATTGATCTAATGGCCCAGATCTGTTCTCGTGACTGATCCAACGATTATTGTAGCTTCTCCTCTGCTACGAATGTATTTTCCTCCTGAAGAAGAGATTTCACATATCTTTAAACGCTTCGTCCTTCTACAGGGTTTCCTTCACGCGCTGTGATGTCTCCAACGTTATTTTAAGCAGACTGCTCTCGAAGCTCTGTGAAGAGTCTTACCTCCGAGGCTCTGATACCATGACAAAATAAGAAATGAAGAAGATAATACAGAGAAGATAGGTTGGGAACAAGAATGTGCAGAGCACAAATGTATTAGATGATAGCTTAAACCTTATAGGTGAGAAACATAACAACTGAATCAAGAATGAAAGAAGAAATCCTAACGACTAGTACATCTCGCTAGAACAACTGCCAACGTATAGTCATATGTCATTGAGGTTATAACTAACAAAAACGACACTAACGACCGTTAGTGTCACACTGTTTCTGAATTTTAAGATTACTCATTGTTTTAAAATTTCGTTGCCTTATTTGCATATGTATTTTATTTCTTTTGCATATATATTTTATTTCTTGGTTTCATGTTTCCATGTCGTTCTTTATAATTATTTATTCCATGTTATGTGACATGGTAATGTGATTCATTTTGATGATTTAGGGTGATAAGTTTTGTTGATGACGCAGGAGAAATGGGCGACATGGCGTGCATGAGATTCTACCTGTCCAAGGAAAACACTTGATTGAGGTGGATGTGATAGGTCTCCCGCTATAACAACTTGATGACGACCTTGATTTAACACAATGAGAGATGCATCTTTCGAAGGGCCATGCAAGGGCAGTAATGACAACGCATCATCTTCCTTTAAACTATTACCGATGACTTGGATTTTTGAGGCATGTACTATATTGAATACATAGAATTCTAACGCCATCCTGTTGTTGTTTTTACGAATTCATGACTTGGATTTCCGAGGCATGTATTGTATTGAATACATAGAATTCTAATAGCATCCAATTGTCGTTTTTACGAATTGATGCATTTAAGAAAAGTTAACGTGTCATCAAGTATTCACATGATATGAATCCATAATTTAATGAAATCACAATTTTTTGTTGTTTAAATTGCATTTGTGAATGTAGAAATGTATTAAGGGTGTTGACAAACCCCTGGAGCACTCTGATTACACAAAATTAATGACCAAATTTTCCTCAAATTTTCTTTATCAATTAATTTTAATAATATACATTATAAGTTATACTTATAAAATATAAAGTCGTTTAATTTTAAAAATTCAATCTACAAAAATAAAATAAAAATAAATATTAACAATAAGTACATCATAAATTCAATCTTCAAAATTCACGCATCTTTCTTCAAAGAAGTGGCAGCAATGGATTTTGACTGTCCATAGGACGATTTTTGGACTCACTCCAGAGCTGATTTTCAAGAAATTTGACATCTCTGCTGAGAATTAGTTTCTTTGAAATTGGATTGTAGAGTCTGTAGGCTTTGGATGTCTCACTGTAGCAAACAAAAATATATTTCTCACTTCTATCATCAAGTTTCTTCCTCAATTCAGAAGGTATGTGAGCGAATGCAATGCATCCAAATGTCCTAAGATGAAAAACATTCAGTTTTGTCCCACTCCATGCCTCTTGAGGGACCTTCATCTTGACACTAGTGGTTGGGGATCTATCCAAGAGATAAACTGAGCATGCTACTACTTCAGCCCAAAATAGATTTGACAGACATTTCTCTCTGAGAAGGCTCCTTGCCATGTTCATTATAGTCTGATTTTTCCTCTCAGCCACTCCATTTTGTTGCGGAGTATACCTAGATGTGGTTTGCATGATTATGCCTTGTGACTTGCAAAAATTACAAATTCTATTGAACAATATTCTCCTCCTCCATCTGACCTGAGAATATTCACATATTTTGCACTCTATTTTTCATCTTCAGCCTTGCACTCCTTGAACTTTGCAAAGGTTTCAGACTTGTGTTTGAGGAAATAGATCCATATTTTCTTTCTAAAGTCATCAATAAATGTTAGGAAATAAAAGCTACCATATATTGATTTTGTTTGCATTGGTCCACATAGGTCAGTGTAAACCAACTCTAAGTGTTGTTTGGTGTGAGTGGAGGACTGTGGAAAGCTGGTTCTCTTATGTTTTCCAAGATTGCAAGACTCACATGGGGGATTTTGCTCTTTGAAGATAGGTAGACCTTTGGGAATGGAGTGCTTCTGTAGAAGGATTAGACTCTGAAAGGGTAGATGTCCAAATCTTTCATGCCAAATCATAGTTTCATTGGGGGTGGATGCACTTTGTGCATAAGATTTGGTCAAATTTGTAGTTCTAAGGGTCAGGGGAAACATTTTATTCTTAGTCATGTGGATTTCATAAATCATTTTTTTGTTGGGAGGTTTGTCATATATCCTACATGATGCTCCTTGAAAAAGTACCTTATAGCCATTTTCAACTAATTGTCCTACACTTAAGAGATTATGTTTCAGATTTGGAACATGATAGACATCATTTATGTCTTTCTTTACATCTTGTTTAGTGAGAATATGTACAGTTCCTTTACCTTGAAATTTGACTAAAGAGTCATATCCAAGTGTAATATTAGATAAAATAGAGGAATCAATGAAAGAAAGTAATTCTTTGTTACTTGTCATGTGATTGTTACATCCACTATCCAACAACCAGAGGTCCTTGTGTTGTTCTTCAGTTTTGTGACATGAGAGAAACATCCCATATGAGGTGTCTCCTTCATGATTTGAGAGATGTGCTCTGCCTGAGTGCTAATATTATTGCTTCTTTTGAAATTTAGATTCATAGTGCCCATACTTTTTTCAGTAATAGCATTGCATGCTTGCTTTGTCATATGATCTCCTCCCTTTGCCTCTTTGAGGCTGGGAATTCTAATTCGTGTTTTGATGTGTGTGACCTTCACTTGAGTGATTGTTTCTTGGACTTCTCCCTCTTCCTTTGTGATCTCTGCCTCTGCCTATCCCTCTGATGAAAGATAATTGAGTCTTGAAGGTATTGGCTATTGACTCATCTTCTAGATGTAGTCTGGTCTCATGTGTCAACATAGAGCCCATTAGTTCATCTGTTGAAAAATTTGACAGATACTTGGATTCAAGGATGGCTGTAACAACCATTTCGAATTTCTTTGGAAGACTTCTGAGGACTTTCTCAAAAATACTTTGATCAGGGATGTCTTCACCAGTCAACCTGATCTGGTTTGCAATTCCCATGACTCTAGTCATAAATTGATCAACATTTTCAGACTCTGTTATTTTTAAAGTCTTAAAATGCGTCCTCAAGGTCTGTAGCTTAACTGTTTTGGCCCTGTCATTTCCCTGGTAAGTTGTTTGTAGGATGTCCCAGGCCTGTTTTGAAGTAACAACACCTGTGATTTTTAGAAAATCGATTCATCTATTGAGTTCTGAATCCAAAACTTTTCCTTATTCTCTCTTTTCCTCTGTTATGCCTGAGCATCTCTCTCTTGATTGTTCATGACAGCTAGGTTTGTTGGATCTAGTTCCACATAGCCGAGATCCACTGGATCCCAACATTGTTGTGCTTGTAAGAAGGATCTCATTCTGAGAGACAAAAATTCAGAGTTCTTTCCAAGAATAATTGGTCCTTTTGTTGGTCCTAAATGGTTAGAGGTGGCCATTTTTGTAAAAAAAAAAATAGAACAAAAAACAAACTAGTAGTATTGTTCATTCTTTTTCTTAGGGATGAAAAGTATCTCTGATATATGTAAGAAAACATGTACTCTTCCTTTTTCCCGCGCATAAAACTGGTTCCTTGAAATCCTCTGTGTGACTTCAGGATGAAAAATGCGGGCCAAACCACTTCTTTAGCTCTGATTTGGCTGGATCTGACTATCTGAGCATGAGATCTAGCTATGAGCTCTGTTCTTTATCGACTGTAGCTCCTTTCAATGGCCGAAAATTTCTATGTAGGTTTACTCGAGAGCCAATGTGTATTTCTTTTTTAACGAAAACAATTTGATGTTAAATCCTCTTATGACCAAGGGCTGAGAACCAGAGGCTTCGAGCTCCAGGCGATTCAATACGTTAAAACCTTAGTTCCTCCAAAGTCGCGAACTGGTGAAGTGATTGATGGTCTCAATTATCCGTCGAGATCTATGGCTTAGAATACTTCAGGACTTCGAGCTTTCAAAGATAAACGATCCTCGAAACTCAACAAACCAACGACCAATATCTGTTTCAGGACTCTGGCCTTCAGGAGTTCCCGTCTGCTAACACGCGCTATCCTATGAATTGTCGAATATCTAAAGTGACGAGATCAACCTCCATGTGTCCTCTCGATTGGACGACTAAGATTTACTTCAACCTTCGAGCCTTTAGGAGTCCACACAACACTGCACTATGTTCTCCATGATCCTCGAACTAGTGAAGTGGCAGATCCTTCATCCACGTGTCCAACAAGATCAAGGGCTAATATATACTTCAGAATCCTGGGCTTCGGGAGTTCCAAGGCACACAACACCTCAAACCTCCAAAGTATCAACCTTCAAGAATGTCAGATCTGCCGATACATGTCCACAACCTTCAACGATTCAGATCTTCTTCGTCTTTAACAACTTCTTCACTACATAAACCCTCCGGAGGGCTAAGCCTTTGAAGTAAGAGATCTGGAGCCACATGTCCTCATTGATGGAAAGTCCAGATGAAATCCAATTCCCAGTCCTTCGGGCCTCTGGACCTCTTCTAATCTGTTGCCACATGGCCTTTCCACCGATGATCTGGATGCGCTCCACTCTTCAGAGCTTTGGGCGTCTTGTGAGCTTTAGCACTTGCTTCCTCCTAGAGTGCTTACCTTCTAGACTCCAGGATCTGTTGACACACGTCCTTTACAAATGGATGGTCTTGATTCACTTCGGGACTTCGGGAGACTCGTATTCTCTGCGGCTAAAAATAGGAAAACCTCTGAATTTTCGAAGTTCGAAGGAGGTTAAGGGTTAAACACCATGCGACTTACTTGGATCTGACGACTATCGACCCACTCACTCAGATCCGATGACTGAGATCTGTTCTCCTTCTGTGCGCTCCTCGATCTGTCTGGGCTTGATCTAATGGCCCAGATTTGTTCCCGCGACTGATCCAACGACTGTTGTAGCTTCTCCTTTGCTACGACTATATTTTCCTCTTGAAGAAGGGATTTCACATATCTTTAAACACTTCATCCTTCTGCATGGTTTCCTTCATGCGATGTGATGTCTCCAATGTTCTTTTAAGCAGTCTGCTCTCGAAGCTCTGTGAAGAGTCTTACCTCTCAGGCTCTGATACCATGACAAAATAAGAAATGAAGAAGATAATACAGAGAAGACAGGTTGGGAACAAGAATGTGTAGATCACAAATGTATTAGATGATAGCTTAAACCTTATAGGCGAGAAACATAACAACTGAATCAAGAACGAAAGAAGAAATCCTAACGACTGGTACATCTGGCTAGAACATCGGCCAACGTATAGTCATATGTCGTTGAGGTTATAACTAACAAAAAAAACACTAACGACCGTTGGTGTCACACCATTTCTGAATTTTAAGATTACTCATTGTTTTTAAATTTCGTTGCCTTATTTGCATATGTATTTTATTTCTTTTGCATATATATTTTATTTCTTGGTTTCATGTTTCCATGCTGTTATTTATAATTATTTATTCCATGTTATGTGACATGGTAATGTGATTCATTTTGATGATTTAGGGTGATAAGTTTTGTTGATGACACAAGAGAAATGGGCGACATGGCATGCGTGAGATTCTACATGTCGAAGGAAAACACTTGATTGAGGTGAATGTGATAGGTCTCCTGCTATAACAACTCAATGACGACCTTGATTTAACACAATGAGAGATGCATCTTTCGAAGGGCCATGCAAATGCAGTAATGACAACGTATCATCTTCCTTTAAACTATTACCAATGACTTGGATTTCTGAGGCATGTACTATATTGAATACATAGAATTCTAACGACATCCTGTTGTTGTTTTTACGAATTCATGACTTGGATTTCTGAGGCATGTATTGTATTGAATATATAGAATTCTAATAGAATCCAATTATCGTTTTTACGAATTGATGCATTTAAGAAAAGTTAACGTGTCATCAAGTATTCACATGATATGAATCCATAATTTAATGAAATCACAATTTTTTGTTGTTTAAATTGCATTTGTGAATGTAGAAATGTATTAAGGGTGTTGACAAACCTCTGGAGCACTCTGATTACACAAAATTAATGATCAAATTTTCCTCAAATTTTCTTTATCAATTAATTTTAATAATATACATTATAAGTTATACTTATAAAATATAAAATCGTTTAATTTTAAAAATTCAATCTACAAAAATAAAATAAAAATAAATATTAACAATAATTACATCATAAATTCAATCTTCAAAATTCACGCATCTCTCTTTACTTTCGAATCACTCCCATACCTCCTTTTTTTTTTTTTTTTTTTTTTTTTTTTAATTAAAAAAATACTTCGAATCACCCATACTTAAAAATCCCAGTTCATATATTAATAAATATCATTAGCCCTTCATTTTATCTGATTCATATATTAATAAATATCATTAGCCCTTCATTTTGTCTCTCTTTTTCAGGTTTATTGTTGGACAACTCGTTAGTTTTAATGTTAAATTTGTATGATGAAAGAAATTTTCTTTAATAAAATATGAAATATTATATTATATCAAAATGTTTTAGTTAGGCTAATAACGTTATACGAATGATCTTTCCACAATTTTATTAGACATAATAAGCCAATTTCATCAATAAGTAATTTAGATGAAGAGATTATATAATAAACATTTTAAGTTTTCATACAAGTAGTATGACAGATAAAAATATCTAAAACTTTAATGAAACAATTAACCAAATACATGATGATTATTTGCTTTCTTTACATCTAAAAGAGAAGAGTTTTGCTACTCAATATCTTTTAGTTGGTTGACCATTTTATCTTTCAATATGAGTAGAGTTAATTGATACCTTGTTATTTGAGGTTGTAGATAAACAATCATTGCTTAGGTTAAGAGCCAAGTTCCACAACATAATGCATTCTTCTTCTTCTAAGATATCAATTCTTTATTTTTGTCGAACTAGTAAATTAATGATGGTTGCAAGCTTGGAGACACAATGGTGCTTCTTCTTGTGCACTTTATTTGTCACTAAGAAAAAAGAATTCCTATTAGATTGTATGTATTCCTCATGTCTTCTTAGGGTTCTCCTAAATTCCATAATGTCTGTGTTTTTCATGGTTGAATTGCTTGTAATATAAACTAGGTAAAGGATGTCAAGGCTAGAGAAGGAGTCTCTAACCAAAAGGAAATCTTACAAAGAGCAAACAAAGATAGAAAACTAGAAAAAAATGGAGATAAAAGCTGAAATTCATAAACAACTTCCCATAGAATGAATTCAAAACACATTCACAATAAGCCAGACCGACAACCTTTGCCACATTCCTTTGAGAATCTTTCCAATTTGAAATATAATAACCAGAATTGAGAGGAAACCCAAATGCATACATAACACTTACTAGGAGGTTAGTCACCTCAAGGTCCATGCACATTTTCGTCCAATTCCAAACATCAAATCACTCCATTATCCCACAGAGCCAACACTGATACATACCGATGTATTCAGGAGTCATGATAATGGCTTGACCAAGGCATTCAATAAACAGAGTTGTGATAATGGCTCACATGCTTGAGAGGATGAGGGCTATTCTTGATACTCCCATCCCAATGCAATATAGTTGATGTGTTTGATGTTGTGTCATTTGGGGAGTTAACGCTAATTGATAAGCCTTACCCATACCAAACCTTAGGGATGTAGCAATGAGATCACCTCCTGTTTTTCTCATATTCTTCTAAACTTAATTTTGCCTCACATGATAGTAAGAGGTTATGTGAAATATACTTACCTCCTATTTAACTCAAGGGATGATTATTGCAAGATATTTTCCCTAACATTTCTTTAATAATCACCTAAAAATCCCCAATAATCCTTAATACTTTGATCTTAACAAAAAAAACCACCCTTCAAGATATTTTTCCTAAAGTTTCTTTAATAACCACATAGAAATCCCAATAATCCAATAATCCTTAGTACTTAGATTTTAACCAAAAAAAGACCACCCAAAAATGCATATACTTCTACTTAATTGTTTGAATCTTATCCAAAACCCAAGATTAAATAAGCTTAAATAATTGTTTTTTTTATTTAGAAACATAAAGAATCCCAACACACTTGCAGCCTCTTTATATCATTAAAACTTATCAATGCTTAAATGTATGGATTTCAAATATGAATCTTCACGAGTATTCTACAGCTGTCAGGATGGAGGCCGAATATGACATTGAAATAATTTAAAACAGCAATGGAAACATTTGTTTTTAACATGTATACTCCGCACCTTTCAATTCTTTTAAACACAAAGAGTTGTTAAAACCTTAATCCAAAACCACCGAAAGTGAAAAAAATAAAGGTTGATTCCTTAAAACACATATATTTGATAAAAGCTAAAGGGTTAAACAGCATCCATTATCACACAGATATATATATATATATATATCTGTTAATTTCCGAAACCTTCAATTTATAAATAACATCCATTGCCACATAGATATAGATGTATCGATTTCCGAAACCCTCCATTTATTAGCTGTAGGTTAAATGTTTTTAGTTTTAAACTTTTCCTTAACATATTTTTTTATTTAATTTTGTTCAAAATCCAACAATAAATTTTACAACTCAATATCTCAATATGATATTTTATGATTTTGTTCCATTCCAAATGGTAGGAAATTAGACTAATAATAGAGCTGATTAAGCAGCGAAGTTAGTAGTGATTTTGTTCCATTCCAAATGGTAGGAAATTAGACTAATAATAGAGCTGATTAAGCAGCGAAGTTAGTAGTATGCATGCAACGCCAGATCAATGAACTAAAACCATGGTACACAGCCAGATTCCCCTCTCTGACGCATTAGTCATTACAGGTTATAAGGTTTAGTCATTGCAGCCCGATATGCAATGTAAACTTCCTCGTTCATGCTCCATAAAAAATGGTGTTGCTGTCAAACTAGGTCTCGGATGAAGTGCCCAATAAGCTGAACATGGAACCATACCCATTTTTTACCATAACATGACAAAAAGGATTTGCTAAGGTAAGTGTTTCAAACAGACTATGGAATGACAAGCATATTGTAGTTGAAGTAAAACAAAATATAAAACAGAGCATAAATAAGTAAGATTTAACACACATTCACCAAGTATAATAAATACACAATTGATACAGTGATTTATGTGGAAACTCAATGCGGAAGATAATGATAATTCGTATTTTTTTTATTCAAGGGAGAATTATGATAGTCAACTTAGGCATACAATCATCCTCTCCTCTCATACATGCAACACCTATTGCATCTTACTCTCACACACTCACTACACATTGTACTCACACCTCTATGGGTATGCTGGTCTATATAACATCTATCACTCAGTTACACAAACTGATAATGAATAAATCACATAGTTACAAAAACAATTTATAAATAAATTGCATGAATATGCATTAACATAACTACATGCATGTACATGTAACAACATGACAAAATTGATTGACATGTTTCCAACACATATTAACGCTTCAGTAACAATATCTGAACAAATATGGAAGCTTTTGATGACGGTGGATATACTTCAGCCAAAAGCCCTAGCGTCCCGAATAGCTAGCATTTGAAATCGATCGTCACACTCCATAATATTTCTTCTCTTCTGAAACCTTGATAAATTTTGGTGGCATGTTTACAATTTGGAAGGTCGTCTTTCAACTTTGCTACTCTTGCTAAAATGGTTAAACAACAAGCACACAGGCGGATGACACGACTTGTAGCACAGAATTCTAATACAACGCCACCATCAGCGTTATTGTAATGCTAAATACGCATGTACATCGCAGTTGCTGGTGATGATTGCGAGGTGTGATCTGCAGAAGACTTGAAATTAGACCAATCCAAATGTGTTGTTTTTTGCTTTGGTTTCTTCCTATTCCTCCCCTTCCCATCGAAGCATGCAGCTCCAAATTCTTGCATTTAACGTCATTAGCGCTGCAAAAGCTATAACAATGCTTCGCAGCGATATCAAACCAGAAATTCGAAACTCTTTCTGGTATGATTTTTCTGCTCTTTGTAATCAACTACAATCCAATCGTCACACCTTAAAAATGTGCATTCATTAATTTCTATCCCTCGATCTCAACTTCAAACGGTAAGATTAACAGGATTAACAATATTATTTTGATGCCTCCATCCAATACAGGACAAGAAAGTAATCATCTCGGACTTTCGATGTTTTTGGTTTGCATGTAATTGACTCAGTAGAATCTTTTCCTATATAAAGATGTAATCCATCTTCATTGAATAAAATAGAGAAGTGAACTCACTGTGTGTTTATTTTGCATATTTTATCTTGATATCAGAGCCAAGAAAGTGAGGTGCGGAAATATTTGTTGGTCCGCGCATAATAAGAAGAGCTGTGTGGGTTCGAGTTGCATGGAAAAGGAGGTTACGGTCAACGTGAAGACTGCTGCGTGAGTTTTTGAGATCTGGTGCAAATGCGTCTGTTACATTTGTGAAAAAGCGTGAGGTGTGGAGCAAATGCGTTTGTTGCATTTGTGAAAAAACGTGAGCTGCAGAAAAGTGTAGTTTGAAGACGTGGATTTTTTCGACCGTGGGCCTCTTTGAGAGTTTTGGTTGCATTTGTACGGAAGGATCATCAGTTTGTTTATTAAAGCGCCGACCTCATACAAATGCCTTGCGTGAGTATATAAAGAATTGAGAAGCATGATCTGCGGAAGTTAAACATGAGGTTTTTTTGTCTGTACGCTTTGAAGTTATAGCATGAAGTGTTTGATTATTTGAGAGAGGTGGCAAAGTTTTTTTAAAAGAGGGAGTTATTCATTTCATTATTATTAAAGTGGGTTCTTTAAAGTGTATTTAAAGTTTTAAGAATTTATTATTATTTACTTATTATTTCCATATATAAAGTGGAGTTATGAAAGGATGAAGCATCATAAATAGTGAGTAAGCGCTAGATTTAAAAGTTTATTTAAGAGAATGTTATTTGTGAGATTTTGTGTGTGATCATTTGTTTTATGAAAACAAAAAGTTTGGTGATTGAGACGTAAATCTAGCACAGAACCGTAGAAGAAGGATGTAACAGGTTATTTTGTATAACAGGAGGAGATGGATCGGCGGTATCCGGTTGTAGAGGACAAAGTTGCATATCCTGGTGTTTCCACTTGCAGAATATCTGTAACGATGGCTTAACTACCGGCAGAGACCTAATTTCAACGGAACCAACAAGTTGATGGATCAAATTCTCATTAATTGAAATTCAAAATGCAGACGCCATGGAAGGCTATGGTGTCCTCGACAATATGTATGGAATCAACTGAAACCTAATGCGGTTTGAAAGGAATAACACAAATCCAAGCATTGGGAGAAGTAATGTAAAATAAGGTATTGTTGCGCATGTCAATTAAATATAGCATAATTCCACATATTAGAAAAGCTACAACTTCTATTGCAACATGGACAACGCTTTAAAGCATTGTATGAAACTAGCAACACAAATCACATTTTGTTCCCCTGAAACTAAATTGCTAGGCATTAAAACGGATGGAAATGAATCAAGTTAGTTCATTTTTTGGTCAGATTAAAGAGGTGAGAAAGACAAGCTAGTAAATATAGGGGAAACCGTTTCCAACATTGATCTTGTCACCGGCAACTTTAAATGGTATGCTAGAAGATTACTATATATCATAATAGGTCTCGCAATAAGGGAGAAACCTCCTACATTCGAAGAACCGACAGGTATTTTGTCAGGAAGAGGGAAGAGAGGTGCGGGAACTGGCCTCCGAAAGTAAATATTTGGTAATCAGACAAATAAGATCCATGTAGAGGGAGATCATGAGTAAGAGGCAAAGGAGGCAGGGGCTCATGGCATAGAGGTGGTTCATGGAAGAGAGGCAATTCATCGCAGAGAAGACAACCTCCAAGGATCCAAGGTATGCAATCGTATAGGAATGAGTCAAAGAGTTGTTTTTATTGCCTAATTCGGAATATTGTTAAAGACTATCATAAAGAAGAAAAGTGACGGTGACTAGGAATAAAACTAAGAACACATTACATTGCCATGCAAAAATATTCAAATCAAGATCCTGACATTTATTGCTAGTGATGATATTGATGAACTCCTAAATTTTGACTACTCGGATTTTAGGGTCGCTTGTGTCTAACGCCGCTTTTATTCCAATAAATGATGATTCATGCCTAGGGTTTGTTGATTCCGGAGCATCGGTACATAGGACTTGTAATAAAAATTGGTATGCTAATTTTAAAGAAACAGAATGGTGCCAACATATATATCTTGGAGATGACCACAATCATCAGATCAAGGGATACAAAAACATTCATGTGACATTGTTGAATGGTAATCGCTCATTACATCTGCGAATGTGGTATGTGCTGTGAATAAAGAAAATTTGATCTTCAGGTCCACCATTACAGATCAGGAATTGAAGGTTGAATTCTTCAAGAATTGCATAGTGAAGGATCCGGACTACCTAAAATCAAGGTAACAGGAGTCAGAGCAGAAGGTCTATACAAATTTGATGTTACCAAAAAAGCACATCATGCACTTATATTCTCCCACTGGGCCAACAGATTTTTTGACATCAAAGGTATGGACATCAATCATCCCGGATTTATTGTTATTACAAAAGAATATGTATTAAAGGACTCCAAAGAATGAGAAGGTTAAGCCAGGATGGATGTGCATTAGGAAAGATGCACGAGATGAATTCCTCTCTAATCTTGATAAGAAAAAAAGAGATGCGGTTATAGGATCTTGTGCATACCACCGATGTTTGGCCTATGCGGCATCTTTCAGTTCTTTTGGAGGTTCATTTTACTTTCTGTTGTTTATCGATGATTGCACGAGATACACATGTTTACTTCCCTTAGATGAAAAAGTGATGTTTTCGAAGCACTTTAAGGAATTCAGAACTACAGTGGAAAAGAAGATAGGAAAAATCCATCAAAATCCTCCAATCAGATCAAGGGGAGAGTATAAATCGGGACTTCAAAAAAATATTGCAAAGATAATGGAATAGTAAAATAAGCTTGATGCAGACCACACCTACAACAAAACAGTCACGAAAGGGAAAAAATTAACTCCTGGGTAGAGTGTGTACACAAAAGAGGATGAAAGGTAAGAATCTCTTAAATGTATTTTGGGCTGAAGCCATAAACACCGCAGTTTATTTAAAGAATAGAAGTCCAACAAGCAGGTCTTGATAATGTTACCTCTCCTTTCTAAGCTTTGTATGGTTCCAAACCCTCAGAAGTTACACCTATATTTGGGTGTAAGCCTTTGCACATATTCCAAAGGAGAATAAGAGGAAATTGGATGCTAAAGGAATTAAATGTATTTTCATTGGGTATTGTTATGAATTTAAAGCACACAAACTGTTTGATCCTACTACTCACAAAGTGATTGCAAGTAGAGATGTACTTTTCCATGAGAAGGAAGCAGAAAATCACGATGACAAATAGTCATGAGGAATGGAAGAAACTTCTTGATGAAGGAGTTAAAGAAGAGCAGCAACAACAACCATCCCCACAAAATGATGAGAGTGTTAAATAACAAGAAGGGCTCTGTGATATGGACAATTCAAGAAGTCACACCACCTAGAGGTGAAGATAGATCTTCACAAGGTGGGCCGAAGATAATCATTGAGAAGATCTTCACGACAGATCTTCATGACAGGTTCGTCTCCCTGAGAGGTATAAAGACTATGCCCTAATGAGTAGCATTTCAAATGTCATAGAACCCATGAGTTTTGATGAAGCTAATGAACATGATGAATGGCTAAATGCAATGGAGGTAAGAATATGAATCTATAATGAAAAAAATACTTGAGAATTGACTGAATTGCCTAAACATAAGAAACACATTGGATGCAAAATGGATACAAACCCAAGTTTAAATCAAACTGTAGTATAGACAAATGTAAGACTATACTGGTGGCAATGGGGTATTCATAAACAAAAGGTATTGATTATGTTTAAACATTTGCACCAGTAGCTAATTTGAATATTATCATATTGTTAATTTCTTTACCTACAAAGTACCATTGGAAGCTACACCCAGCTTAGATGTTAAATCTACATTTTGAATGGTGAGTTAAAGTTGAAGAGGTTTCCTTTACTCAACCCAAAGAGTTTGTTGAAAAGGGGAAAGAAAACTTAGTGTATAAGTTAAAGAAAACATTTTATGGACTAAAACAGACACCTATGTCATGGTAAGGAAAAGATGACTCTTTCTTTCTTCCAATAGGGTTTTATGAGGAGCAAAAAGTGATCCAAATCCCAGATACCAAATTTGATGAACAGGGTATATATAGTATTGATTTCATTATATATGTTGATGATTTAATAATAATTACAAGAAATGCAAAGAAGTTAATTGATGAAATCATGGAGAAACTTGCTGCATTTGAAAATGAAGATCTTGGTGATACATCACTACTCAGGGTCTGGGTTTGGAGAAATGCAGCCAAACTTTTGTTTTCGTGAGTAAGTATATCAGAGAAATACTTAAGAGATTTAAATGGATCAAAGTGTAAGTCTTCTATTGTTCCCATGCAACAGAATGTGAAACTTTCTTGTGATGATGGTTCGAAGGAGGTGAATGGCACCGTGTATAGACAGATGGTGGGTAGTCTGAATTATCTCACCACAACCAGACCTGATATTTCATATTATGTGAGTGTGTTAAGTCAATTCATGGAGAAACCTCATGAAAGCCATTGGAATGCAGCAAAGGCAGTACTCATGTATCTAATCGCATATTTTATCTTCTACAACCATGATTCAGGCACCAGGGTTCTAAATGCAGGATTCATGAATGTTCCCTACGATCAAACTCATACAGTTTCAAGACTCGAGGCCGTGGCAGAAGCTTCGAATGACCCATTGGAATATTCCAGGAAAAATCACATTTGATGCACCATCTTGCTATCACATTTGACGTTGTAATCTCATTTCTCACTTATTGATTAGGTCTATGGGTTGATGGTAGATAAACTGAACCATGACGCTCCAATAATATAATCTTTAATTTTGTGGTTTTCTCAATTATCAAAATCATCCCGTTTCAGTTGGATCAAACTCTTTGTCAACTTTTATATTTATCTGAAATTTGGTGAGATATTGTTGGATATATAGATTTAATCTAATAATATAATATTTAATTTTGTGGTTTTCTTCGAGTTTTAGTTGGATCAAACTTTTCGTCAATATTTTTATTTGTCTGGTGAGATATTGTTGGATATATAGATTTGAATGGTTAAATGTGTATAATTCTAGTGTTTTAAAGGTTTCATGTAGCATGTTGAATCTATTTCTGTATTTAGAAATACAATTTAAACAACAACAAAAAAATTATTATTTCATAAAAATTTATATTCCAGAATTCCAAGAAGAAAAACAAAAACATAAAACAGTTAAACAACACCACTATAATATAATTTCTTATTTTTCAATTATTAATTAATTCTTTAAGTTAAAAATATTTCAATATTATAATCTTTAATTTTAATTTTGTAGTTTTATTGATTATCAAAATCATCCAGTTTTTTGGATCTAACTCTTTGCCAACTTTTAAGTAAATATTAAACACTATTATAATCTAATTTCTTAAACATTAAGTAACATACTTTTTAGTTCAGGATCAAACTTTTTTCTAATTTAATTTAAAAGTGGGTTTTAAAATATATCAAGATTTTCTTTAAAAGAAAAGTCAACTTGTTCAATTTTACTTAAATTTATAAAATAAAAGTAAAAAGCAAACAATTTTTTTTGGAAAATGTTATTTTAGTTTGAAGCAATCTAAATGATATATAATCAGGATTTTTTTTTTACAATCATCATTGGAATTTGGTTATATAATTTTTGGTCAAATTTCAACTTTTCATTGCTAAAATTGCATTTATGAATGTATAAATGGATTCAATTTTCTCAAAAACCCTATTTTACTTTGTTTGTGCAATCTCAACCACTAATCTCTGCAAATCTAGCAATTCTTCTAAATTTTGGCTGGACTTTTGTAAAAAACAATGGAAAAAATGTGAACTGAAAATGTTGAAATCTTAGCATGTTTAGACTACACTTTGAAGTTAAACATTTTCTTCTAGATGTTATAGCTTTACTTGATTTTGAATGATAGAAATTGATATCATGAAACTTTGTACAAGAGGTTTTGGTCCTTTTAAAAATGATTTAGATCACTTAAATTTCTAGAAAAAAGAGTGAAGGTAGATCTTTGTCTTGCAAAAAAAAATTGAGTTTATCTAGTTTTTTTTACATTCTATAAATGTTACAAAAGAATTTCATAAGATTTGGAAAGATGATCATCCTTGCATCTAATAAACAAATGTTAATATACATATTAGTGAACATTTTTTTCCATGTAAAGATAGTCCTCAATCATGTCTTTTTCCTTTTCTTCTTTTTAGCATCATGCCACACCAATAGAGAAGGGTCCATAGGGACAAAGGGTAAATAAAAAATTGGATGGACAAGATTCAAAGAAGAAATTAGATGTCCATTATATGAAAAGCGTGTCATTTCCTTATAGGAATTAGAGTTTTCAAATCCATGTATTCTCTTTATTCACCTAAATGAGGTTTCATTGGGAATTACCGCCCTCATGGGATTCTTATCATCTTCTCTATTCCCCACAAAGAGTGTTGCTTCATCAACTTGCATTTGGAGTCAACCATTAGTATCCTTTTCTAGATCTATGTTCTATTAATTTTATGCACTTCATTCTTCTTCATCGTCCAATACATATTGTTCAAATGACTGGCATTCTTTGGGTTTTGGTTTATGACCTTTTTTCTTTTTTAGGATAAGTTTGTGCTTGAGGACATGTTTATTCTTGTTGACATATCCAACACCATAATACTATATTTTGATAATCCAATATCTACATCCATATGGGGCCTTTCCTTTAAAGCATAAGGTTATTTGACAAGCCCTTACTACTTTCAATCACCACACAGATATAGGCATATGCAAAATACCAAGCCTAGTCATATTGGTATATGATTTTAAATATCGACCCAACAAATTCCATACGTCCTCCAAAACCAATAAATTTATGGATTGGTAGATTAAGGAGACAGATACCCATACAAGAATTTTGGTTATAGACATATTAGATGAGTTAAATTCTACAAGCCATGGGCTAAAAAAAGGACCCTCTCTTCCCCATAACCAATGACCCTCGTTGAAAACTTTCTAATAATCAACAATAGTGCAAAGTTCTACTATAAAAAACCCCTCCAGAAACAATATATACCTCATAATCCTTAAAGATCCATTGATAAGAATCTGATGTAGGAGGACAAAGTCCATTAATCTAGTAGATTACTACCTTGGATTTATAGTATGAAAGGAGGCCAAAACTGTGTCTTATATTATCACCAAAACTAGAAACTCCTTTGATTTATCCATGATATACACATTGAAAAATGAATCGAGACAATTGTAGAGAGTTTTCTATTGACTACATCCTTAAAAGATTACCCTTGTATGAGTAGGGATACTCCATTACTAATGCCCACTAACTTCTCCATGTAATTGTAAAAGCATAGTTTGTGCTTTAAATATTAGCCACATAATCACTAGATCTTTAGTTATTAATTCACTCCTATAAAATACTACACACGTATTGCATTATAAACATTATGGCATGTTCTAATAATGGAAATTATAACTATAGTGGGTTTCGATTATGGGTGATAAAATTATGATACATTTAAACACTCAATCCACAATGAAAAGGAAAATGTAAAACCTTTCCAACCTTAACTCCTCAACACCCAAACCTCACCACTGCATTCTCCAACCTTTTCAACACCCCAGCCCCACCACTTCACCACTACATTCTCCAACTTTTTCATTTCTTTCAATCGTATAAATCTTTTGCAATTTTTTCCTCAAAGAATCCCTAAAAAAAATCCCAAACTAAAATTGCTTCTTTATTTTTTCATTTTTTAAATATCTAAATTCTTCTTTAATGTTAAATGTTATTTTCTCATTTCTTAAATAAAAAAAATTCTGAAAGACTTTTAATGATGAATTGTTTTTCTTTTCACCTTGCTTTAATAGTTTTTCTTCACAAAACTTTATTTTTCAAGACTATCAATTTCTTTGTATGGTAAACCAACTATACCATGTTATAAATTGAACAAGAATGCATCCAAATTTTCAACTAAACATGGAAGGATCTATAAAATGAAACAACAAATTGATCTACATAACTAACTTGGTTAAACATTTGAAACATAAAAGTTCCCATCTAATATTTCAAAGAAAAAAAAAACAAAAAAGCTAAAACTCTTCCAAAAATGGTTGAAATGGCAAAATACCCTTACACTTTATGTTTATACCCAAAAACCTCCCTTAAAGAAAATTAACCTACCAAGACTACAATATAGTCATGGCTAAGTATAACACCTTATTGTATAGAATATATATTTTTTGAAAAAATAACATAATTTAAGGAATTGTTATAGCTTATTATCAAGTATTTTAATGAAAATCATTGAGAAAGGAATTACTTAATATATGTAGACAATCTCAACTTTTTTTAGCTGAAATTATTCACCAAATATAGTTGATATTTTACCATAAATTATAACTCCACCTAATTTATGGAAACTTTGGCCATAAAGATTTGTGACACTTGATTGATGGAAATTTTGACTATGAAAATTTCTCGTAATCACCCCGTGTTTCCTCACACCACCCTCCTTACCTATTACTTATTTTTCCATGATCTAACCTCCTTACCTATTACTTCTCTTTCCATGATCTATTTTTGAATTCTTATGTGGATCCATTACCCTCATTTCCCACTCCTATAGCAAATTTCCCCTCACTCCTATGAAGTTTATCTCCCAACCCACCTCTTTGTTGACCTTAATGGTCAATACCCACAGTGGAGCAACCTTCAATATACAGGTTAATCTATAGCCTTCAATAAGTCTTTCTAAAGATCCCTTTCCTATCATAGTACACATATATGGTTCACATATTTAGGGCCTCTCTAATTTTTTTTTTCCATTTGTTCTCTGTATCAAATATTGGCATTATGTACTCGATCATATTTATGGATCGATTCTTTACTTCGACCTCTCCATTTCAATGCGTCCTCTAGTGTCTTGACAATCAAATTCGAGCTTCACATAGCTCTCTAGTTCGTTTCCTCACACACATAGTCACTAGGCTTATATTACAGTCATAGTCCATTTCTTCATAGGACCTCGACGTTGTGACCAAAGACTTATCCATAAGCGCTTACTCTTTAGCACCTTTACCATAAAACCTATAATTTGTGATCGTAACCCAATTGAAAGGTGCTAAACAATAACTTTACCTTTGCCTGGATTGACAACTACATTTTAATATGGAGTTATTACGGACGGTTGAAATTATTTCGGAGGCTTAAAAATTCTCCGAATCCCAAGACAATACCCCCTTGAAGTCCACAACTTAGCGACACGTGGATTAGAAATCTAGAGTGACCATTATTTCTTCCCCCAGACTCAAATTTTCATTTCGAGCATGTTCACCATGCAAAATTCACATTCACCATTGATCTCCTCTTTAGGATTTGATCCAATGACTCCTGTAGCTTATTTTATTGTTCAAAATCTAATCTGATTTCGATTTGTAGATCATTGATCATAAAATAGATCAATGATCCTTGATCGGCCTCATTCCTGATCGAATGATTCTAACGATAATAACCTTATAATCCTGTAAACAATACTCATTTCCATAACTCAATCACCCACAAATTATAATAGAGTTCATATCACATACGGGGAAAATTATGCAAAGTATTAGTTACACACACACAAAGAATTGTTCATTAATCATACACAAAATTAGATTAGTTATATAAGGCTTCCAAATAGACTATTTGGACCTGATTTCCTTCCTTTGGTCCTTCTCAATCTTCAGGCCTTGACTGGCCTTTTCACACTCCAATATGTCTCCTATTCTATCCTCTATTCTACCCAACCTGAATTCCTTCAAGGCTTACAATATCTACAAGAAAGGATTCTGAACTAGATATAGTTTATATCCTCCTCACAAAACTCCTAAGATCCCTCATTCAACCTCTAAGAGATTTTAGCTCCATGAAATCTTCATGGGATCTCCAACAACCTATTAAGACCTCTCTCATGTTATCACACATTTGAGAACATCCACAATTCAACCCTCATTTCAATTAACAAACTTATTCTATGTCTCTAATTCCTAGAAATCAATAAAGCATAGGAATTTCCAATAAAATAAACATTAGGGAACCACTCCATTCAATAAATGAATATCCCCCTAGGTTTCTTCAAATAGTGAATTTTTGGAAGTAGGATGATCCTGCATCAGACTCCCAAGGAAAAAAATGTTTCCTATTCTCTTGATCTTGAATTTTTGCTGTTGAAGTCATCCTGGTTTCCAAATTTTATGCTTCTGCTTGCCACTTGCCTTTCCATCTTGTTGTTGTCTTATTGATGTCTACAAACCTCCTGGATCCCAATTCTTAATTTGTTTTTGTGAATTTATCTTGCTCCAACATTTGTTAGCCATCATCTGTTGATTTATGCTTTTGTTCCCTCTTTTCCATTTGAAAGTTTCCATTTCCAACTCACTTTCCTTCATCTCTACCTGGTGATGACTTTTGCCTCTTTGGATTGGACACCTTACTCCTTCACAAGACAATTTATACTTGTGCAAATGTTCCTTTAAAGTTTCAAAAAATTCAAATTTATGCTCCATGTATACCTAAATTTTAGTTACTTTGTCTTGTATCTCTACCATCAACATCAATTTCTTCTCCCAATAGGTCTCTCCTTGATCATTTTGCGCATCAATGCATAGTTCATTTGTAGAAGTTATAATGTACAACTCCTCTGCTCCTCCTTTTTTCCACATATCCTTTGCTTTCAGTAATATTTCTTCATCTAAAAATCCATTTGGATGTACCTTCTTTCTATGAAAACATAAAACCAGTCTTTAGTATCCTACCTTTCAACTATACAATTTTTCCCTTGAATTTATACATTATGCCAACTGATCCTTGCATTCATATAATTTTCATCTTCATCATCAACTTTTCCACAATTCCAAACATATTCTTGATCTTCACTGCCTCTTGGGTCTGTGAACAATCTCTGTTCTAACTATGCCACTTCACTTTTTCTACACTCCATCATTCCATCCTCCTCCTCCTCATCCTCTCCTGGGATTGATCCTTCTTCAGACTCTCAAAAGTGAACTTCTCTTTCATGCTCCTTTCTACCGAGTTTCCTTTCTCTCTTCATCCAAATCTTCATCTTTTGCATCAACTTCTTAGCAAACAACCTCCTAACAAGCCATTTGACTCTTTTTCTGATATACACCATATTTTAGATCCTCTCTGATCTTTTCATGTAGCATTTGTTCTAAAAAACTGAGTTGTAACTGTATCTCCTCCATTTCTCTGTCAAAATCTTCATCACTCATCCTCTTTTGTTTGCCTACTATCTTGGCATCCTCTTTCCTCTTGCCGTGGCTTCTTTCTAAATCTCTTCCTTGACTATCTGTAGTCATTTTTTTCTTCCCTTTTGTGAACTTCTCCATGTTCACTTGCAAGTTGCAACTAAGCCTCTCCACTGTAGTTAGTCTTAATCACTGCTACTTAATACCTTATCAAGCCTTCCTCCTGTGCTTGATCTCCTGGTATCACTTGGTTCTCTCTTCTCTTGAACCTTCTTTTGAGCATCTCCTTGCTCTTATCTGGCTTCTTCACTCACCTCACTCTCTTCTTCTTCTGAGAACTTTCGTTGGTCTCTTCATTCCCTTACAACATCTCTTGCTACAAATTTATTCTACCACAAGTTTCAAATTAAGATATGCGGGTGAAATCATGAAGGTGGGTTACACTTTTGCTTGTTTTATGACAAAAAAAACTGTATTTTCACAAGTTATTCAACTTCCGACATATAAAAGTATTTTTTTTATTTTGAATTTCACTTTACAGTAAAAACAAAACTTGTG
>SNQJ01S0090635.1:5772-26286 GCA_010110895.2 Picea sitchensis
CTATTGGCATATATCAATAATCATATATGTTTTCTCCTCATGAATGTGGTATTAATCACCAAAACTTTAAAAATAAAAACACAGATTTACTCTGTGCACCCAGGTGTCGACCAGAGTTCATGTGTCAAGTAATGGCCAGGCGTTGACAGCCAATGTGTGTAGGTTCAAATGTTGATGCACCATATGTAGTGGAGATCATGCGCCAAAGTGATTGTGCAACTGTCCAAAACATGTATCAGGTTAAAGGGCGCAACCTGGACACCCTCGATTGCTATTATTTCTCAGGTAAAGACTCGTCTCATTATTTTGGTGAGTAGCTGACTTGAGTAACATAACAAAGGGCATGGGTGAGAGGGTCTACACAGTATTTCCCTCATGATATCCCTTTTCCATTTGCTTCATACAACCAAGACGACGGATCGACAATGGATTTTGATGAGTTTGATGGTGATAATGCTGCAAACGAATCTAGCAGGGTGTCTTTGCGCCTACACCTGTTAGATGGAAAGCATCAAATACCAAACACAAATGAAGATTTGAAGATTCCCAGACGATTAGTTTTTCACACAGCCGTTATGAAGTTTTTGCTAGTTGTGTTGTTGTGTAGTTGCAGGTTGAGCCTTTAAGGGTTATGAACACGTGTTATTGATTTTGCTACTTTGCTGCCTACGCATGGATATGGAGCTCCGGAGCATCTGCCATCAAAATTAACAGGAAATCGATGCTCTTGCACATCAATAATCGAATGCCATAGGAGGATACAACACGGAACAGGTTGGAATGATCGATAGAGATTTAGTGACAAGGGTTTCGACTTTGAATTCCTATACACCCCGAGGAGCGCATTGTTGTTTTCTTATTTTGGGAAAGTTTCCCTTGTACGTGCAAACCAAACTCAGGTTGACCTCACCTTCCGTCTCTTAGATGAGATCATATCTAATGGCATTTTTCCTGATTTTAAAGAGTTACAACACTAGTTTTGAAGCTCTCACTACCGGACGTGAATTGGAGAAAACGCTGGAGGCCATTACAGATATCGTCGCCGATGCCAACCTCGATTGCTCGACCATGGGATCTCTGTTGGTCATGGACACTATCCATACCTCATATACACAGCAAACTTCAGAACAAAGATAAATCTGTCAGTTTTCCTATCCATTGTGAAAGCAAGCAAATGTTGGAAATATGGGATCTGTAAACTTACTTTCGGTGCATGACTTCTACTCAAGTTTTCGAGTGCAAATTGAAGTTGAGGAAACAAAAATGACCAGGGATCATAATGGATGTCAGAAATTGTTGATAGAATTAAAAAAGGCAGGAAATTTTTTGGCTTTTCACTCTGGAGACGATCACATTGTATAGTCACAGTTGCTTCCTGTTTTCCGGAAATCGAAAGAATGTCAAGCTCCTTCCAGTTTGAAGGTCCTTCTTTAGCGGGTACCCCACCAGCATGCTTTATATGAGAGTCCAACGGTTCTGATAATGGAGAAATGTGGTCTAGGAATTGATGATACAAAAATTCACTCATTTGTAGATTCTCATAGTGACAAAAACTTGAATCTTATAGGTTTTCCTATCACATATCTCAAGTGATTCCTCTGCCAATGACAGATTCAACTGAGCAACGACTACATCTTTTTGTTGATAACAATGCAAGTGCACAATTGTTTCCCAGAACCAAAGAAGCACTGTCCATTTTTCTTAAACAGATGTCAAACATCTACTTATATTGATATATAAAAAGGATCAATCTGAGGTTATGGTATCAGTAATCAGGATGTGTCAGATATGGTGTTTAAGGATTATTGCTTCATAACTAGAGAACTATGGCTTGTATTGTTTCTTTCTGGATTGGAGAAAATTGTCACCATTGTCACAAAATGTCAGGTGAGGTGGTCCAAACACAAGAAAATGTTCCTGCTCTTGCAATAGAAGAAATAGCTCCTGTGGCGATAACACTCACATAATTATTGTTTAGTAAAGTTGGTAGCATCCGAAAAATTCTTTGAAAAACAGAGTATTTCGTTAAAAATCCAAAGAAAAACAGTGAACAGTGTCAAACGATGCCACTTCACTGATAATTGTCCAAGATTTGGGGTAACAATTGAAAGAATTTTTCTCCCAGATTATGTGGTAGAATATCCTTGTTTTCGAGGCATCCAAATAATACAAATAGCAAAATATCCCAGCGTTTAGGCATTGGTTGAGTCATTTAGCAGTCAGGGAACAGGGCACATTTGGTAACAATTACTCATTCGATGGAACAAATAAAGGTTTTGGCTGATGGATCGTGGCAGAGTATCTCTATTTCCCAGACAAAGGACAAGAATTCAAAGGGACAAGTGGCCATTAGTTCCATAATTCAAGGGATAGGCATCAACAACCTTCCAGCAAATTCGTGACAACCAAGCAATAGTTTCAAAATTTAATTTTCCTTTAGTTTACTGTTTTGTTTGTTTTAGGAGATAGTTTACAAGTGTCATTTGGTTTTTGTAATTGTTTTCTATTTTGAAATGAAGTAGAGATCCCAAGCTATTAACATTCGGATCATTAGCCAGAAGACAAGGATAGATCCACTATTGTAGGTTGTTGGGTTCAATTCATAGGAATCTAATGTGGCCATAAGTTTCTATATATTGGATCAAATTTGATGTAAAAAGGGCCGGAACCTATTGAAGGGATACTTTCCCAAATATTGTAATGAGCTCATAGAGCCCCCTTTTTAAAAATTTGTAGGTATACAAGAACATATTGTTTTCAGGATTCATGTACCATGGCTATTGGTGAAGTGCTTCTCTTGTAAATTGTTTCTCTGTTTTCATATGTTTTTTCCTTTCCTTATTATCTTGCAGAAGTTTATGAGCAGAATTTGTTGAAAGATACACTCTATTTCTGGCTGCGGATAATATTAATGTTTTCTTCTGAGACTCAGTGGCAGAATTCTTCATTGCTCTATTGCTAAATTGATCTTCTATATTTTTTTTCTATCTTGCTTCATTTAAATTTACCGAATCCAGTAGTATGTCTACCTTGCCCTATTTCATTTGAGATTGATACTTCTACAAATTGATCACCTCGACCTCTTTGACTCCATTGCCCTAGTGGTTTTCCTGCATTGTTCCAACCAAGCATTTAAAAACCAAAACCAAATCTATCATAACTAGCCTAATACCCTATTCCAAACCAAGCTAAATAATACAGAGAGAGCCCTCTCTGAGTCTTGGAGGGCTAGATCCAAGACTCCAAGCGGTTGAAACAATTACCTCTGTCAATTTCTCCCTTGGCCTAAGAAATTATAGAGTGATAACATTTTGCTGACCATACTGCGGATAAGATTTCGAGTTCTCCAGAAAAATATATCAAGTTCAGATTTGACTTCTGATGGTGAAAAGAAGCCAAACATAGGAAGGTTGTACCATTCACCTGGCGAATCCATTGTTCAAGATCCTGAGTTTCAAAGGTCAGAGTGACTTCACTGCCAAAGAATCCATATTTCAGAATATTGATGGTGATCCGAGATGACAGGGTATGTGGCAAACCCTCTCTCTGGTGAAATATTACAAACTTTGAGGGATGAGTTAGCAGAATTTCAGATTGATGAGATTTTCTCAAAAGCAATATTTCTTTGTTTGAAATCCAGCTGATTCACATCTCAAGGTAAGAGTTGTTTTCTTGGTTTAGTTGCTAAAAGATTAGAAAATGAATTTGAACCTTTGGATGTTCCAATTGAATCATATGATTTCCAAGATCCTAAACAGTTCTTGGAAAGCCTTCCTCCTCCACAAAGAGAGGAAATTGTTATACCATTTGACTTGCAAATAGAGGAAGGACATGGTTGTGCGCCTGATTTTGTAGAGCTAGAATCAAGGATCAACCTTGATGAAGGAATTGAAGAGGTTATCTAGGATCAACTTGTCATGGAGAGCATAAAAGGTATATCAACAAATTATGAATTTATCGATCCTGTAGCTGATTATATGAAGAATTTTTCCGATCCCATTGTACACATTCATTTACAGTTTCCATTACACTACACACCTTGGGTTTTCCAGACAGAGGATCAAATTGTTTCTCTAATGTTTTTAATAAACAATTGTTAAGAACCAAACATCAATATAGCATAGAAAAACCTCAGGAAAAGTACTCAACGCCTTGAAAAAGAGATAATTTCAAATAATAAGCCTCTTCGAGGGGGAAACCTCCTTTTACCCCACTTAAATGTTCAAGTACAAGATGATTCAAAATGAAAATGTCTCAACAGGTATATGGGAGACTAGGAGGTATAATTACAATATGTATTGGTAGGCAAATAAATAACATTACTATTCTTATTACTGAATTAAGGGGCTGTCATGTACTAATCTAATATGCCCCAATTGAAATTGTGAGCCAATATTTGGAGCAACATGGCCTCAGAGACAAGTTTTGTCCGCAAAGCTTGAGTAACTTCTGGATGCTTCTGTATAAAGACTCGGCTGTCTTCCCAAGTGGAATCTTGACCCGATGGTTTCCTCCATTTAATGAGATCGAAATGGATCTATTCATAGTTAGGCAATTCTTATTGTCGATTGATGGCCAGGGATCAATATGATTTTCCTTCTCGTCAAGTTCATGCGGTATAGTTTGGTAGGATCTTGTAAAACTATAACCTTCTTTTAAGCATGAAACATGGAAAGCTGGGTGTACTGATGAAGATGCAGGGCAACTCCAATTTGTATACCATAATACTTAATCTTTTGCAACATATAAGGGCCATAGTACTTTGGTGATAATTTATTATCCTTCTTGGTTTGTGAGAGGGACATGTTTGTATGGTTGTAGTCTTAAAAATACCGATCCCCTACTTCAAAACTTCTTTCACTCTGATGTTGATCTTCTTGTTGTTTCATGCGATTATGTGCCAACCCATTGGCGGGTTGTCCTTTAAGATTTGGAGAATTTGTTGTTGATTCTCGATGTGATCTTCCAACGCTCGAACCTCAGATTTTTCTTTTAGAAGAAGTGATGGAAGGTGGTATCACATAAAGAGATGCCGCATAAATGGTGTCATTTTTATGCGATTAATGAAAGGAAGTGTTATACCACCATTACCTTGGTAACCATTTGAACCATTGTGTTTGTTTATGAGAGGAGACAAAGAAGCGAAGGTAGCCTTCTAGACATTTTGTTGTTCTTATCTCGGTTTGTCCATCAGTTAAGGGATGATAGGATGAGCTATGAGCCAATTGAGTACCAAACAAGAAAATAATTATCTCCAAAAATGTCAGGGTAGATATGGGGATCTCTGTCACTTACAATAATCTTTTGGGCTGCCATGCAGCTTTTGGTATCTCCATGAATGTGGTGGCAGCTGTACTAGCTTTGAAGGGATGAGAAATGTGAAAGGGTGTACATGCCCAGTGGAGTCTATCCTTATAATCCTCATGATGACACTCTTTCCTTGACTTTGGTAACCTATGATGAAATCCATGGAAACCTCCTCTAAGCTAACTTGGGATGGATAATGGTTAGTAAAGACTGGGGTCTTAATTGTTTCCACCTTATTTTTGTTGGCAAACCACACATTACGCCATAAACCTTTGAACATTGGATTTTAAGGCCATCCCAAAAAATCCTTCTTGACTCTATGGTAGGTTTTCAAAATCTCGAGTGCCCTCCTACTTGGAGAGGTGTGCAATTCCAATAGTACCTTTTGTTTGGGTTAGAGTTCTTACATAAATATAAAAGCGTCTTTGTACCATAGTGAATCATTTTCCATGTAAATGTAATTGATTACCTTTGGAATCCTAACGCAACCTTAACTTTGAATGAGAGTCCACACTTTTTAGAGTCATTTTTCCATTCATCCCTTAGCTTCTATTATCCAATGGGTTGGATGATCAAGATGCTCTGAGCCTAGACATCTTCATCCTTTCTTGAGAGTGCATCGCCACAACATTTTGCTTCCCTTTTTATAGAGCGATTTCAAAATCATAGCCCAATATCTTGGTTACCCATTTTGTTGTTCTTGAAGATAGTCTTCTATTGTATCTCCCAATTTTTGGCCCTTCTAGGTATGGCTTTCTCTTATGTATTTCTCGATATTTCTTCTCTTCAATGCCACGGAGTGGATGCGATCAAAATTGGATATGCCAAGTGGAATTTAGGTAACTTCCCACAACTTGCCGATTTTTGACTTTTCCAGGAGATCTCATGTTATGCGGTGTACCCACATTGCGAAATAATTGATATAAAATTACGAAACTCACACCCAAGATACTAGAGGTATCCACACGATCCAATGCAACCAGGTCCACCCAATTTGGATACTCTAAAAAGTGCTAGCATGTGAAAAGAGATATTCCAGGATAATAAGCCTCCTTCAGGGTCAACCTCCTTTTACCCGTTAAATGTTCAAGCTACAGATGATTCAAAATGAAAATGTCTCCTTGAGCTGGGAGATTAGGAGGTATAATTACAACTAATGGCTTAAAGCCGACATAAATAAAATATAACATTACTAATCTAATATGCCCCAATTAAGGGTAATAAATGGCATTACTAATCTAATATGCTCCAATTAAGGGTGTGAGGCCAATATTAGGGCTTAACAACCAATCAGTCAAATGATAGCACTGTCAGGTTTAACTGACTAGGCTGCACCTTTAGCTGTGTATCATTTAGAACAAAAATCATCTGATGGAACAGAGTAGGTAGGAGTATTACTGATAATCCCGTGAGGATGAGCACTTTTTTCTTTTCAAGTTCTTCATAGTTTTATCTTCGGTTTGGTTTGTATCCCTCTAGTTTGGAACAGGTACAAGACAATGAAACATGCTTCAAATTGGGAACAACCCAATGGATAAGACAACTAGTCTGCACACTTAGAGATCCTAGATTCTTGACACCTCATGCTAAGCTACCATCCCAGGTGGAGTATATGTTAGGACCCTATAAATTATAGGAAAACAATGTTTTGACTGATATCTATCTTGAGCATAGTAGATTGTTCATAGCTCATAGTAAGCAAAGTTGGCAAGTAGTCTAGGCACTTCTTCTCGGGATAATAGTAAATAAAAATCTTCATGCATTATGGATCTTTACAACACTTGTCTTTCGGGTTTATTATACTTCTCCTGGTGGTGATTGTGCAAAAGTTCTTCAATTACGTTTTTTTTTTTAATAAAATAATTTTGGTGCTAAAGTTATTTAAATTAAAAATTTAATTGTGAGGAGCCAATTTCAAGTGCTCAATAGCGAGGTAAGCACTTGCATCAACAACATGTGTTATTACCAAAGCAACAACTACCTGACTAGAATTGTGAAATGTCGGTATGGCACAAGTGGATAACCTTGGGCTCACTTCATCGAATGCATTGTAGCTATTGGAATATATCAATACTCATATATGTTTTCTCCTCATGAATGTGGGATTAATCCCCAAAAATTAAAAAGTATATAGAATGCAGAGTTAGACTCAATGCACCCAGATGTCAATTGGAGTTCATGTGTCAAGTAATGGCCAAGCGTTGACAACCAATGTGTGCAGGTTCAGATGTTAACGCACCATATGTAGTGGAGATCATGCACCAAAGTGATTGTGTAGCTGTCCAAAACATGTATCAGGTCAAAGGGCACAACTCGGACACCCTCGATTGCTATTCTTTCTTAGATAAAGACCCGTCTCATTATTTCGGTGAGCATCTGACTTGAGTAACATAAAAAAGGTCATGGGTGAGAGGGTCTACATAGTATTTCCCTCATGATATCGCTTTGCCATTTTCTTCATGCAACCAAGACGACAGATCAACAATGGATTTTGATGAGTTTGATGGTGATAATGTTGCAAACGAATCTGGCGAGGTGTCTTTGCGCCTACACCTGTCAAATGGAAAGAATCAAATGCCAAATGCAAATGAAGATTTGAAGATTCGGGCGGTCTGGATTTTCACCACGGTAGTTATGAAGTTTTTCGCGGTTATTGTTGTTGTGTAGTTCACGGGTTGATTTTTCTACCTTGTTGCCTATGCATGGATATGGAGCTTCAGAGAATTTGCCATCAACATTAACAGGAAATTGATGCTCTTGCACATCAATAATTGAACACCATAGGAGGATCCAACATGAAGCAGGTTGGAATGATCGACAGAGATTTAGTGACAAGGGTTTAGACTTTGAATTCCTATACACCCCGATGAGCGCATTGTTGTTTTCTGATTTTGGGAAAGTTTCCTCTGTACATGTGAACCAAACCCAGGTTGACCTCACCTTCCGTCTCTTAGATGAGATCATATCTAATGGCATTTTTTCCTGATTTTAAAGAGTTACAACAGCATTTTTGAAGCTCTCACCACCGCGTGTGAATTGGAGAAAGCGTTGGAGGCCATTACAAATCTTGTCACCGATGCCAACCTCGATTTCTTGACAATGGGATCTCTGTTGGTCATGGATGCTATCCATACCTCATATACACAACAAACGTCAGAACAAAGATAAATCTGGTGGTTTTCCTATCCATTGTGAAAGCAAGCAAATGTTGGAAATATGGGATCTGTAAACTTACTTTCGATGCATGACTTCTACTCAAGTTTTCGAGTGTAAATTGAAGTTGAGGAAACAAAAATGACCAGGGATCATAGCGGATGTCGAAAATTGTTGATAGTATTAACAAAGGCAGGAAAACTTTTGGCTCTTCACTCTGGAGACGGTCACATTGTATGATCACGATTGCTTCCTGTTTTATGGAAATCGGAAGAATGTCAAGCTCCTTCTAGTTTGAAGGTCCTTCTTTGGCGAGTACCCCACCAACATGCTTTATATGAGAGTCCAATGGTTTTGATAATGGAGAAATGTGGTCTAGGACTTGATGATACAAGAATTCTCTCATTTGTAGATTCTCACAGTGACAAAAACTTGAATCTTATAGGTTTTAATATCCCATATCTCAAGTGATTCCTCTACCAATGACAGATTCAACTAAAAAACGACTACATCTTTTTGCTGATAACAATGCAAGGGCACAATTGTTTCCCAGAACCAAACAAGCACTCTCCATTTTTCTTAAACATATGTCAAATATCTACTTATATTGATATAGAAAAACGATCAATCCGAGGTTATGGTATCAGTAATCAGGATGTGTTAGATATGGTGTTTAAGGATTATTGTTTCACAACTAGAGAACTATGGTTTGTATTATTTCTTTCTGGATTGGAGAAAATTGTCACCACTGTCACAAAATATTAGGTGAGGTGGTACACACACAAGCAAATGTTCCTGCTCTTGCAATAGAAGAAATAACTCCTGTGGCGATATCACTCACATAAATATTGTTTAGTAAAGTTGGCAACATCCAGAAAATTCTTTGAAAAGCGAGTATTTGGTTAAAATCCAAAGAGAAAAACAGTGATTAGTGTCAAACGATGCCACTTCACTGATAATTGTCCAAGATTTGGGGTAACAATTGAAATAATTTTCTCCAAGATTATGTGGCAGAATATCCCGTTTGAGGCATCCAAAGGCCATTTTAAATGAATATCCGGCATTTAGGCATTGGATTTGAGCCATTTAGCAGTGTCGGGGAGTGAGGGTACATTTGGTAACTGAGTTACTCATTGATGGAACAAATATAGATTTGGTGAGGGATGCGTGACAGTATCTCTATTTCCTAGATAGAGGACAAGAAGTCAAAGGGACAAGTTGCCATTAGTTCTATAATTCAAGGGATATGCATCAACAACCTTCCAACAAATTCATGACAACCAAACAGCGGTTTCCAAATTTAATTTTCATTTAGTTTTGTTTTGTTTGTTTTAGGAGACATTTTACAAGTGTCATTTGGTTTTTGTAATTGTTTTGTATTTTGAAATGAAGTAGAGATCCCAAGCTATTAACATTCAGATCATCGACCCGGAGAACGAACAGATCCACTATTGTAGGATGCATGCGTTTGATTCATAGGAATCTAATGTGGCCATAAGTTTCTATATATTGGATCAAATTTGATGTAAAGGGTCGAACTATTGAAGGGATACTTTCTAATGTGAATAGTATAGAGCCCCTTTTAAAATCTCACAGGGGTACAAGAACGTATTGTTTAAGGATTCATGTGCCATGGCTATTGGTGAAATGCTTCTCTTGTAAATTATCTCTCTGTTTTCATATGTTTTTCCTTTCCTTATTATCTTACAGAATTTATGAGTAGAATTTATTGAAAGATACACTACGTTTAAACTACGGATAATGTTTTTTTTTGATATTTAGTGGAAGAATTCTTCATTGCTTTGTTGCTAAATTGATCTTCTATCTTTTTCTTCTATCTCACTTCATTTAATTTATATTTGAATCTAGTAGTGTAATACCTTTACTTGGTATTTGTTTCTGTTTGAGATTGATACTTAAAATGATATATGACCTCTTTGACTCCGGCTGCTTGATGGTTTTCTCGCGTTGTTCCAACCAAGCATTTAAAATCAAAACCAAATCTATCATAACTAACCTAATACCTCATCTCGACAAATTTAAATCATACAGAGATATCCCTACCTGAAAATGGCAGGGCTAGATCCCAAATTCAAAATTGGTTTTGTAGTTACCTCCGCCCATTTCTTCTTCAACCTGAGAAATTACAGAGTGATAACCTTTGGTGACCATACTAGGGATGAGCTTTCGAGTTCTCTAGAAAAATATATCAAGTTCATATTTGACTTATGATGGTGAAAAAAAGCCAAACACATGAAACCGCGATTTTGTACCATTCACACAGCGACTCCATTGTTCGAATCCAAGCTTCAAAGAATTGAGGAAGCGACTTCAGCGCCAAAGATCAATATTCGAGGAATATTGATGGTGATGCGAATGGCGAGGGTATGTGGCAAACCCTCTCTTTGGTGAAATGTTACAAACTTTGAGGGATGAGTTAGCAAAATTTCATATTGATGAGATTTTCTCAAAAGAAATATTTCATTGTTTGAAATCGGTAGATTCCTCTGAAGGTAAAGTTGTTTTCTTGGTTTAGTTTTTGAAAGATTAGAAAATGAATTTGAACCTTTGGATGTTCAAATTGAATCATATGATTTCCAAGATCCTAAGAAGTTCTTGGAAAGCCTTCCTCCTCCACAAAGAGGGGAAATTGTTATACCATTTGACTTACAAATAGAGGAAGGATATGGTTGTGAGCTTGATTTTGTAGAGTTGGAATCAAGGATCAACCTTGATAAAGGAATTGAAGAGGTTATCTAGGATCAACTTGTCATGGAGAGCATAAAAGGTATATCAACAAATTATGAATTTATCGATCCTGTAGATGATTATATGAAGAATATTTCTGGTCCCATTGTACACATTCATTTACAGTTTCCATTACACTACACCTTGGGTTTTCCAGGCAGAGGGTCAAATTTTTTCTCTAATGTTTTTAATAAAAAGTCAAGAAGTCAATGTATATAATCAGCCGCTTGTTGTTTATGCATGCTATTATGGATTTAGAACAACAAAAAATCATCAGTGATTAAAGTAGGTAGGAGTGTACCAATAAGATCAACGGATGCACACTTTTTTCTTTTCCATTTATTCATAGTTTTATCTTCGGTTTGTTTTGTATCCCTCAAGTTTGGAACAGGTACAAGACATGGCAACATGCTTCAAATTGGGAACAACCCAATGGATAAGACAGCCCATGCAAATTACGCACACTCAAAGTTCTAGATTCTTGAAGCACTTCATCTTTGGTACATAAATGCCAATTTGGAACCTATGTTGGGACCCTATAAATTATAAGGAATCGGTATTGAATGATATCTACTTGACATAGCGGTGTTCAATGGGATCGCAATTGAAAATGCAAAATTGGCAAAAGCAGCTCTCATCCCCACTTCTTCGGGGATGTAAGTAAATAAAAATCTTCATGCATTATGGATCTTTACAACACTTATCTGCCAAGTTTATTATACTTCTCCTGGTGGTGATTGGGCAAAAGTTCTTCATTTTTTTTTTAATAAATAATTTAGTTTATTATACTTCTCCCGGTGGTGATTGGGCAAAAGTTCTTCAATTTTTTTTTTAATAAATAATTTGATTGCTTCAAAGATTATTTAAATACAATTTTGGTTTATTTATTTTTTAATAAATAATTTCAGTGCTTCAAAAATTATTCAAATAAGTTTTTTTTTTTTTAAATAATTTGGTTTATTTATTTTTTTAATAAATAATTTGAGTGCTCCAAAGATTATTCAAATATATATATATATTTTTTTAATAAATAATTTGATTACTTCAAAGATTATTTAAATACAATTTTAGTTTATTTATTTTTTATTAAATAATTTGGTCTTCAAAATTATTCAAATAAGTTTTTTTTTTTTTAAATAATTTGGTTTATTTATTTTTAATAAATAATTTAGGTCTCAAAGATTATTCAAATATATATATATATTTTTAATAAATAATTGATTAACTTCAAAGATTATTTAAATATAATTTTAGTTTTTAAATAATTTTAGGTATTTCTAATTATTTAAAATTATTTATTAAAAAAAAAAAAAAAAAAATTTTATTTTTTAATAAATATTTGTGCAGGATTCAAAGATTATTCAAATATGCTTTTTTTTTTTTTTAATAAATAATTTAGAATTAGCTTCAAAGATTATTTAAATATAATTTTGGTTTTTTTTTAAATAAATAATTTGATTACTTAAATATTATTCAAAATAAAATAAGTCCTATTACTAATAACTTGGAATATGGAATATAGAACATTAGGGCCAATTTCCGTGCTCAACACCAAGAGTAACAAGAGTTAGCACCTGCATCAACAACACATGCTAGTTCACCAAGAGTAACAAGAGTAAGTTACCAAAGCACCAAAGTCCGTGCTCAACACATGCTAGTTCACCAAGAGTAACAAGAGTAAGTTACCAAAGCACCAAAGTCCGTGCTCAACACATGCTAGTTCACCAAGAGTAACAAGAGTAAGTTACCAAAGCACCAAAGTCCGTGCTCAACACATGCTAGTTCACCAAGAGTAACAAGAGTAAGTTACCAAAGCACCAAAGTCCGTGCTCAACACATGCTAGTTCACCAAGAGTAACAGAGTAAGTTAGCTTTTGAAGTGGTGCTCAACACCAAGAGTAACAAGAGTTAGCATCTGCATCAACAACACATGCTAGCACTGCATCAACAACACATGGTGCTCAACAACAAGAGTAACAAGAGTAAGCTTTTTGCATCAACAACACATGCTAGCACTGCATCAACAACACATGGTGCTCAACAACAAGAGTAACAAGAGTTAGCACCTGCATCAACAACACATGCTAGCACTGCATCAACAACACATGCTAGTTCACCAAGAGTCACCAGAGTTAGCTTTTGCTCAACACATGCTAGTTCACCAAGAGTAACAAGAGTAAGTTACCAAAGCACCAAAGTCCGTGCTCAACACATGCTAGTTCACCAAGAGTAACAAGAGTAAGTTACCAAAGCACCAAAGTCCGTGCTCAACATGCTAGTTCACGAGGTAACAAGAGTGATTGCAAAGCACCAAGTCCAGGTATCAACAACACCAAGAGTAACAAGAGTTAGCATCTGCATCAACAACACATGCTAGCACTGCATCAACAACACATGGTGCTCAACAACAAGAGTAACAAAGAGTTAGCATCTGCATCAACAACACATGCTAGCACCTGCATCAACAACACATGCTAGTTCACCAAGAGTAACAACACCAAGAGTAACAAGAGTTAGCATCTGCATCAACAACACATGCTAGTTCACCAAGAGTAACAAGAGTAAGCACCTGCATCAACAACACATGCTAGTTCACCAAGAGTAACAAGAGTAAGTTACCAAAGCACCAAAGTCCGTGCTCAACAACAAGAGTAACAAGAGTAAGCACCTGCATCAACAACACAAGCTAGTTACCAAAGCAACAAGCTAGTTACCAAAGCAACAAGCTAGTTACCAAAGCAACAACACACAAGCCAAAGCCCAAACACCAGTGCTAAGCACAAGTGGATAGCCTTGGGTTCAGTTCCCTACAATATATTGCAGCTATTGTATATATCATTACTCATATGTTTTTCTCCCTCATGAATGTGGGATTAATCCCCAAAACTTTAAAAATAAAACACAGAGTTACTATGTGCGCCCAGGTGTCGACCAGAGTTCATGTGTCAAGTAATGGATAGGCATTGATAGCCAATGTGTGCAGGTTCAGATACTTTGATATGCCATATGTAGTGGAGATCATGGGCCAAAGTGATTGTGCAGCTATCCAAAACATGTATCAGGTCAAAGGGCGCAACCCGGACACCCTCGATTGCTATTCTTGCTCAGATAAAGACCCGTCTCATTATTTCGGTGAGCAACTGACTTGAGTAACATAAAAAAGGTCATGGGTGAGAGGGTCTACACAGTATTTCCCACATAAAAAAGGTCATGGGTGAGAGGGTCTACACAGTATTTCCCTCATGATATCCCTTTTCCATTTGCTTCATGCAACCAAGACGATGGATCGACAGTGGATTTTGATGAGTTTGATGGTGATAATGCTGCAAACGAATCTGGCGGGGTGTCTTTGCGCCTACACCTGTCAGATGGAAAGCATCAAATGCCAAACGCAAATGAAGATTTGAAGATTCCCAGACAATTAGTTTTTCACAAAGCCGTTATGAAGTTTTTTCTAGTTATGTTGTTGTGTAGTTGCAGGTTGAGCCTTTAAGGGTTATGAGCACGTGTTATTGATTTTGCTACTTTGCTTCCTACGCATGGATATGGAGCTCCGGATCATCTGCCATCAAAATTAACAGGAAATCGATGCTCTTGCACATCAATAATCGAACGCCATAGGAGGATACAACACGGAACAGGTTGGAATGATCGATAGAGATTTAGTGACAAGGGTTTCGACTTTGAATTCCTATACACCCCGAGGAGCGCATTGTTGTTTTCTGATTTTGGGAAAGTTTCCCTTGTACGTGAAAACCAAACTCAGGTTGACCTCACCTTCCGTCTCTTAGATGAGATCGTATCTAATGGCATTTTTCCTGATTTTAAAGAGTTACAACACTAGTTTTGAAGCTCTCACCACCGCACGTGAATTGGAGAAAGCGCTGGGGGCCATTACAGATCTCGTCGTCGATGCCAACCTCGATTGCTCGACCATGGGATCTCTATTGGTCATGGACGCTATCCATACCTCATATACACAGCAAATGTCAGAACAAAGATAAATCTGTCGATTTTCCTATCCATTGTGAAAGCAAGAAAATGCTGGAAATATGGGATCTGTAAACTTACATTCGGTGCATGACTTCTACTCAAGTTTTCGAGTGTAAATTGAAGTTGAGGAAACAAAAATGACCAGGGATCATAATGGATGTCAGAAATTGTTGATAGTTTTAACAAAGGCAGGAATTTTTTTGGCTTTTCACTCTGGAGACGATCACATTGTATAGTCACAGTTGCTTCCTGTTTTCCGGAAATCGGAAGAATGTCAAGCTCCTTCTAGTTTGAAGGTCCTTCTTTGGCGGGTACCCCACCAGCATGCTTTATATGAGAGTCCAACGGTTCTGATAATGGAGAAATGTGGTCTAGGACTTGATGATACAAGAATTCACTCATTTGTAGATTCTCATAGTGACAAAAACTTGAATCTTATAGGTTTTCCTATCCCATATCTCAAGTGATTCCTCTGCCAATGACAGATTCAACTGAGCAACGACTACATCTTTTTGTTGATAACAATGCAAGGGCACAATTGTTTCCCAGAACCAAAGAAGCACTGTCCATTTTTCTTAAACAGATATCAAACATCTACTTATATTGATATAGAAAAAGGATCAATCTGAGGTTATGGTATCAGTAATCAGGATGTGTCAGATATGGTGTTTAAGGATTATTGCTTCATAACTAGAGAACTATGGTCTGTATTGTTTCTTTCTGGATTGGAGAAAATTGTCACCATTGTCACAAAATGTCAGGTGAGGTGGTCCAAACACAAGTAAATGTTCCTGCTCTTGCAATAGAAAAAATAGCTCCTGTGGCGATATCACTCACATAAATATTATTTAGTAAAGTTGGCAGCATCCGGAAAATTCTTTGAAAAACAGAGTATTTGGTTAAAAATCCAAAGAAAAACAGTGAGCAGTGTCAAATGATGCCACTTCACTGATAATCGTCCAAGATTTGGGGTAAAAATTGAAATAATTTTTCTCCCAGATTATGTGGTAGAATATCCCTATTTTCGAGGCATCCAAATAATACAAATAGCAAAATATCCCAACGTTTAGGCATTGGTTGAGTGATTTAGTAGTCAGGGAACAGGGCACATTTGGTAACAGTTACTCATTCGATGGAACAAATACAGGTTTTGGCTGAGGGATCGTGGCAGAGTATCTCTATTTCCCAGACAGAGGACAAGAATTCAAAGGGACAAGTGGCCATTAGTTCCATAATTCAAGGGATAGGCATCAACAATCTTCCAACAAATTCGTGACAACCAAGCAATAGTTTCAAAATTTAATTTTCCTTTAGTTTACTGTTTTGTTTGTTTTAGGAGACAGTTTACAGGTGTCATTTGGTTTGTGTAATTGTTTTCTATTTTGAAATGAAGTAGAGATCCCAAGCTATTAGCATTCGGATCATCAGCCAGAAGACAAGGATAGATCCACTATCCACTATTGTAGGTTGCTGGGTTCAATTCATAGGAATCTAATGTGGCCATAAGTTTCTATATATTGGATCAAATTTGATGTAAAAAGGGTTGGAACCTATTGAAGGGATACTTTCCCAAATATTGTAATGAGTTCATAGAGCCCCCTTTTTTAAAATCTGCAGGTATACAAGAACATATTGTTTTCAGGATTCATGTGCCATGGCTATTGGTGAAGTGCTTCTCTTGTAAATTGTCTCTCTGTTTTCATATGTTTTTTCCTTTCCTTATTATCTTGCAGAAGTTTATGAGAAGAATTTGTTGAAAGATACACTCTATTTCTCGCTGTGGATAATATTAATGTTTTCTTCTGATATTCAGTGGCAGAATTCTTCATTGCTCTATTGCTAAATTGATCTTCTATCTTTTTCTTCTATCTCGCTTCATTTAAATTTACCGAATCCAGTAGTATGTCTACCTTGCCCTATTTCATTTGAGATTGATACTTCTACAAATTGATCACCTCGACCTCTTTGACTCCATTGCCCTAGTGGTTTTCCTGCGTTGTTCCAACTAAACATTTAAAAACCAAAACCAAATCTATCATAACTAGCCTAATACCCTATTCCAAACCAAGCTAAATAATACAGAGAGATCCCTCTCTAAGTCTTGGAGGGCTAGATCCAAGATTCCAAGTGGTTGAAACAGTTACCTCTGTCAATTTCTCCCTCAGCATGAGAAATTATAGAGTGATAACATTTTGCTGACCATACTGCGGACAAGATTTCGAGTTCTCCAGAAAAATATATCAAGTTCAGATTTGACTTCTGATGGTGAACAGAAGCCAAACACAGGAAGGCTGTACCATTCACCTGGCGACTCCATTGTTCAAGATCTCGAGCTTCAAAGGTCAGAGCGACTTCACTACGAAAGAATCCATATTTCAGAATATTAATGGTGATCCGAGATGACAGGGTATGTGGCAAACCCTCTCTGTGGTGAAATATTACAAACTTTGAGGGATGAGTTAGCAGAATTTCAGATTGATGAGATTTTCTCAAAAGCAATATTTCTTTGTTTGAAATCCAGTCGATTCACATCTGAAGGTAAGAGTTGTTTTCTTGGTTTAGTTGCTGAAAGATTAGAAAATGAACTTGAACCTTTGGATGTTCCAATTGAATCATATGATTTCCAAGATCCTAAACAGTTCTTGGAAAGCCTTCCTCCTCCACAAAGAGAGGAAATTGTTATACCATTTGACTTGCAAATAGAGGAAGGACATGGTTGTGCACCTGATTTTGTAGAGCTGGAATCAAGGATCAGCCTTGATGAAGGAATTGAAGAGGTTATCCAGGATCAACTTGTCATGGAGAGCATAAAAGGTATATCAATAAATTATGAATATATCGATCCTGTAGCTGATTATATGAAGAATTTTTCCAGTCCCATTGTACACATTCATTTACAGTTGCCATTACACTACACACCTTGGGTTTTCCAGACAAAGAGTCAAATTGTTTCTCTAATGTTTTTAATAAACAGTCAAGAAGCCAATGTATATAATCAGTTGCTTGACTGGCTGCACTGGCACTATTGTATCATTTAGAACAACAAAATCATCAGTAGATTAGAGTAGGTAGGAGTGTGCCAATAATCTCAACAGGATGAGCATTTTTTCTTTTCCAGTTCTTCATAGTTTTATCTTCGGTTTGGTTTGTATCCCTCCAGTTTGGAACATGTACAAGACATGGCAACATGCTTCAAATTGGGAACAACCCAATGGATAAGACAACTAATCTGCACACTCAGAGATCCTAGATTCTTGACACCTCATGTTGAGCTGCCATCCCCAGGTGGAGCCTATGTTAGGACCCTATAAATTATAGGAAATCAGTATTCTGAGTGATATCTACTTCAGGCATAAAGCAGATTGTTCATGGCTCATAGTAAAAATGAAAAGTTGGAAAAACGATCTCAGCACTTCTTCTCGGGATGTCGTAAATAAAAAATCTTCATGCATTATAGATCTTTACAGCACCTGTCTGTCAGGTTTATTATACTTCTCCTGGTGGTGATTGGGAAAAAGTTCTTCAATTCTAGTTTTTTTTTTTTTTAATAAATAATTTCGGTGCTTCAAAGATTATTTAAATAAAAAATTCAGTGGCCAATTTCCAAGTGCTCAACACCGAGAGTAAGCACCTGCATTAACTCAACACCGAGAGTAAGCACCTGCATCAACAACACATGTTAGTTACAAAAGCAACAACACACAAGCTAGAGCCCAAATGCCAACGCCAAGCACAAGTGGATAGCCTTGGGCTCACTTCATCAAAATACATTGTAGCTATTGGCATATATCAATACTCATTTATGTTTTCTCCTCATGAATGTGGGATTAATCCCCAAAACTTTAAAAATAAAAACACAGAGTTACTCTGTGCGCCCAGGTGTCGACCAGAGTTCATGTGTCAAGTAATGGCCAAGCGTTGACAGCCAATGTGTGTAGGTTCATCTGTTAACGCGCCATATGTAGTGGAGATCATGAGCCAAAGTGATTGTGTAGCTGTCCAAAACATGTATCAGGTCAAAGGGCGCAACCCGGACACCCTCGATTGCTATTCTTGCTCAGGTAAAGACTCGTCTCATTATTTCGGTGAGTAGCTGACTTGAGTAACATAAAAAAGGTCATGGGTGAGAGGGTCTACATAGTATTTCCCTCATGATATCCCTTTGCCATTTTCTTCATGCAACCAAGATGACGGATTGACAGTGGATTTTGATGAGTTTGATGGTGATAATGCTGCAAACGAATCTGGTGAGGTGTCTTTGTGCCTACACCTGTCAGATGGAAAGCATCAAATGCCAAATGCAAATGAAGATTTGAAGATTCCCAGACGATTAGTTTTTCACACAGCCGTTATGAAGTTTTTGCTAATTGTGTTGTTGTGTAGTTGCAGGTTGAGCCTTTAAGGGTTATGAGCACGTCTTATTGATTTTGCTACTTTGCTGCCTACACATGGATATGGAGATCCAGAGAATCTGCCATCAACATTAACAGGAAATTGATGCTCTTGCACATCAATAATCGAACGCCATAGGAGGATCCAACACGGAACAGGTTGGAATGATCGACAGAGATTTAGTGACAAGGGTTTAGACTTTGAATTCCTATACACCCCGAGGAGCGCATTGTTGTTTTTCGATTTTGGGAAAGTTTCCTTTGTACATGCGAACCAAACCCAGGTTGACCTCACTTTTTGCCTCTTAGACGAGATGGTATCTAATGGCATTTTTCCTGATTTTAAAGAGTTACAACACCAGTTTTGAAGCTCTCACCACCGCGCGCGAATTGGAGAAAGCACTGGAGGCCATTACAGATCTCGTCACCGATGCCAACCTCGATTGCTCGACCATGGGATCTCTGTTGGTCATGGATACTATCCATACCTCATATACACATCAAATGTCAGAACAAAGATAAATATGGTGGTTTTCCTATCCATTGTGAAAGCAGGCAAATGCTGGAAATATGGGATCTGTAAACTTACTTTTGGTGCATGACTTCTACTCAAGTTTTCGAGGGTAAATTGAATTTGAGGAAACAAAAATGACCAAGGATCATAGCGGATGTCGGAAATTGTTGATAGTATTAACAAAGGCATGCAAATGTTTGGCTTTTCACTCTGGAGACGATCACATTGTATAGTCACAATTTCTTCCTGTTTTCTGGAAATCGGAAGAATGTCAAGCTCCTTCCAGTTTGAAGGTCCTTCTTTGGCGGGTACCCCACCAACAATGCTTTATATGAGAGTCCAACGGTTCTGATAATGGAGAAATGTGGTCTAGGACTTGATGATACAAGAATTCTCTCATTTGTAGAT